>OX422222.1:140418304-140683036 GCA_949130495.1 Sambucus nigra | reverse complement strand
CCATTGTTTTAAATCCCAAAATTGGTTATTAACCCAATTGTACAATGACTCGTGTACCCAAATACGAGTCCTGACTAGTCTAAACAGTCCCCGAAACCTAAACGCTACCCCCGAGTACTTAATTTTGACTATTTTAACCCATTTCGGATCAACTGTGCACTCAAAATCACCATCCTATTCATTTATCAAAAATCACCATTTTATTCCCAACATAACCATCGTGGGTGTCTCGAGTAAGATACTATCAACTCGTCGCTTTTACCCACTAATGATGTGATATAAAAATAACACAACTTCATTTACTTACCCCATAAGTAAATATAGTACACATAAATATTAATCTGATACTCACCAATTAATATTAATCCATTCATTTTATTTCTCGAATTACTAAATTACAAGCACTCGTGTAATTTAAATATCCACAAAAGTATGGGGTGTTAGAAAGGATAAGTATATGACGAAGACTATTGAAAATCATCCCTAATTGAAGATGAAACTCTTCCAGTTCCAGTACACAAAAGGTATTTCTAAGTCTGAGCATTTGAACAATTTTAACAAAATTATTGTTGATTTACAAAATTTGGATGTTGGAATTGATGATGAGAGCACTGTTTATGCTTCATTCTCTACCTGATTCATATGAACATCTCATTACCATGCTATTGTACTTAAATGAGGAAATATAGAGGCTCAACATCTAAAGCCTTAACAGTTCATGGTAAAGAAAATGAAAGGAAGAATGGTAGCCGTGGAATATCTTGATCTAAATCAAGAGGTGGAGCATCAACTTCGGGTAGGAGAATTATTGCCAAAGATGAATGAATATTTTGTCACCAGAAAGGGTATTGCAAAAACAATTCTCCTAAACTAAATAAGGACACGAAGGACCCCACTGCAAATATTAAAGCTAGTGATGATGAAGATTCTGAATTTGCTTCGTCTATTTCACCATTTGGATATAGTTTCCACGAATAGATTTTGGATTCCAATTTTTCCTATTGTATGCGTCCCAATAGGGAGTGGTTTTCCTCCATTAGTCATCGAAAAAGAAGGCTCTCTCTGGAAGAGGTACGAGAGTGGGGTTCAGGTGACGCGACTGAAAATGTGTCTCATAAATGCGTTCACTCTAGGCATAAGTGCAAGTCTGTCACTCAAGTAATAATCCCAGTAAGTCGGGTATCGATCCTCAGGGAAAAATGACAACGAAGTTGTGACGACGGGAAAAAAAATGGAGAGACCCTAACTTTGACTCTAAAAAGAAAAGGAAAAATTGATTTGGTTTTGAGATTGATTTCAGCTAAATGCGATAGTGAAATTATGAAGAAATGCAACTATACTAATCTACCAAAATTAAGAATGAATGATGAGTCGAAACTTTTTGTTTTAAATGATGAGAAAAATAGGACGGGAATACAAACCCCCAACCCTAGTGTAGTGAAGTTATAATATTAATCATAAATTTAACTGATTGATCTGACCCAGAATTTGGTACTCCCAAGCATTATGTATACGAGGTTCAAGCCCGCGTCATACCTAATCTGAGGATGAGTAAATTAGTATCGCGATAGTGACACCCAACTTGCACTCTAAATCATCACGAGTACCCAGAGGCAAACGAGATATAAAGATCTACAATTATTGTGTAACTATGCAATACGATCATAATCAATCACTAAATTCATCGGATTAATTTTATACACACACACTAACACATCAGGTTGGGTTCATGTACCCCAGCCTTGGAAAATCTAGCCTAATATGTTGAATTTAATGAAAACAATGATTGATGTGAAGGAATTCATAATTAGTCTAAGGAAAATGGTAATTAGATGTAGAAAGGAATTAGAAATAAGAAATACTTACTAAAATTACCAAAGCAATAAGTGTAACAATGAATGAAACTGGTACTCACAAAAATCACTGAATAAATCTTCAACATTTGAATTAAAACTACAATTGTTAGCTAAACTAGGGTTTCTGGAAAAGGAGAGGAAAAATCCTACTAATTCTCCGTACCAATAACAATAATAAATTAGGTTTTTATACCCTACAACAATTTCGGAGTTCAGCTGCACTAGGAGTCTTTTTAGGAAGAGATAGGATTTGCAAATCTCGAAGCCCGGACCAGTCCGGGACTTAGGCAGACCGGTCTGCCTCCAAGGACGATCGGTTCTTTTTATTTTGGGGCGGACCGGTCTGGGGGTGGACCGGTTCCTTTTATTTTTTCCTTCTTCGGTTTGGTTGTGGTCCAGGGTCTTCTAGAGTTTGGCAAAGCGGACCGGTCCGGGGTAGGGGCGGACCGGTCCGGCTATTTGACTTTGTGGCTCAACTTTGATTGCTCATAACTTTTGTTTCAAAATTGCGATTGAGGTGCCGTTTCTTCCTATGTACTCATGAATGAGATGTCTTCAACTTCTCTCTAGGTACCGCATCTGAATTCTGGGTGGAAATTCCACTTTTACCCTTTTGACTTTTCCTTCTTTCTTTCTTGATTCTTCCGGTTTCTCACTTCTGTTTCTCGACATCAAATACCTGTAAAATCACTACAAAATACCAGAAACTTGGTGTACTCATTAGGATCAGTGAGTAGCACGATTATGAGATAAATTCAACTCAATTACGTTGTTCGAGGTGCTATAAGTAACTAAATCAAGGGATAAATTAGGAACAATTTATGCCTAATCAAACCCCCCTAACTTAAAAATTTGCGCGTCCCGAGCAATGTAAAAGAATCCTAGCAAGGCTCAATTCTTGAAAATCATTTTACTGGGATAAAATACCTTTTTCACGGGAAAGCGATTGCATTTATCGTATGCAACAAGCCTTTAAACCCCTAGGCTACCCTAGTAGGACGAGTGTTGTCTCGTGAGGGTTTACAGAGAATATACCCACAAAATTCGACTCAAAGAAAATTCAAAATACGCAAAAATTGTGCAATTCAAACTTTCCAGAAAATAGTCATTAGCAAGTCATGCTCAACAGTCTCAAATCATAGTGCGTGTGTGCGAAGCCAAAAATTTAACTGCAAATTTCCACCGATTGATCATTACGTTACTTATTCGAAAATTTGTTTTGATTTCAATTTCTCACGGAATGCTCTCACAAACGAATCTCTCGGATTGTGGCTATTCTCTCGGTATGCGCGATATAAAGAATAAATGTATTGGAAGCAAAATCACGCATACAAGTAGAAAGAAGGAAATTTCATGGTGAAAGGATCTCATCAACGGATTACGGTTTTAAAAATGGGAACATTGCCTCTTTTTCCGCGCACTTAATCTCCCTTATTATCTTTTGGTGTATTAGCTCTTCACGCTGTAACCAATTTCGCAATTTAGACTCGGTTAGGACTTTTTTGGGTTTTAAGGTACATTGGGTAAATTGACAATTATAGGGAGGTTGGAATTGGAAAAATTATTAATGATGTCCATTTGTGCTTTTTTCGGGCTATTGCTCACTTTTTTTTTTTTTTTCAATTTCTCTATTTTTTACTTTTTTCTTTTCTTGCTATTTTTGTTGAGCATATCTATTTTTTCTTGCCCCTTTATATGCACTTTTTGGACTTAAATTTTGACTTTTTCCATTTTTCATAATTCCGGGCTATTTGGGTTTTTCAGGTTGTCAAACGAAAGGAAAAAATATTCGGCTCAAATTTGGGTTACAAAAGGTATGATTTTTTTTTCACAACTTTTTATGGCCAATATTTTTGGGTAACAAACGATGGCCTACTCATTGTCCAAAATGACAATTGTGTTACCATGTGCGTTTCGAGATGAATTTACGTTTAGAGATTAATTTGGCACGTTTTTTCAAGGAAATATTACACACATTTTTCGAAACCGATCAAAATGAAAGGATTGAGATCCTTGACAACTTTTTAGGTGCTGGAAAGAATTTTGAGTTAACAATTAACTCGGATTGATTTAAAAACTCGCAAAAAGTGATAGGCTCGAATCTCACCGGGTTTGTTAATCTCCACACTTATTCGTTAAGTCGTAAATTTTAGCTCAATTTCCATCTTTGGTCAATTTCGGCTTTGTGTATGTTGAATGTTTACAACTTGAGACTTTAAACCGACTTTTAATGATATTTTTTTAAAAATTTGAATTCCAAATTTTATTTATTTTTAATAAAAATATTTTTGGATTTTTCAAAATTTATGATTTTTTTTTCCGGAAATTTCTGGGCATTTTTGAAAATTTGTGAAGTTTTAGAGATACGCACTTGTGACCCCCCTAACTTAGACTTTTGCATTGTCCTCAAGCAAAAAGGACTAAAATCTAAATAAGACAAAATAATAAGTGCGATAAATAAAACAAACAAATAGAGAAAATGCAGTTTTTATTACAACATGAGTGTGTTACATGTGTAGGAAAAAGAATACAACTGTGAACAGGGAGAAAACTAAAAAGCTGCCAGCACCATATAGAGCTTCACCGGGGTGGGTGATGGGAGGAACCAAGCACGGTGGGGTCATAGGGGTTATGGTAGTAGGAAGGTAGTGGATCATTCCGATCCCTGAGGCAGCGATAGATGTCCGCTTGGAAGTGGAGGACTACTCCCATGTCGTGCTCGTAGTTGGCCTGAAAAGTGTTGAAGTTGGTCTCAAGCGCCGACATACGCGCGGATAGGTCCGTGCCCTACCACTCGAAATCTGGGTCGTCCTCCTCATCTGCTGACTCCTCGTCCACGCCGAGGTCTCCCATGGCCCTGATTCTTCCTCGCTCTCGCTCGAGGCAGCCTCTTCTTCAACATCATCACCCCGCCTAGCCCGGAGGACAGCTAGCTATTTGGCGCTTTTGGTGCGGGTCCCTTGTCCAAAAGGACCACGGAGGTGCGTATGGTCGCTCGGCGCTGCTATGCCAGCATCCTTAAGGATGGAAGTGATCAATCGGGCATAAGGAAGTGGGGCGATGCCCTTCTCATCCAAGGACGCGTTAATGATGTTCGCGTATAAGGTGCGGCCCAAATGGATGGAAGTTTGGGGGTCGAAGAGATGATATGTCAAAGTAGCTTACCGAGGCCACATGGCGAAATCGTTGGACATTTGCAATAAGTTGGCGCACACAATCTGAAATGTGAGGCGCGCCTTCTCGTTTAGACTTTCCAACGGCGATGGTTTTCCCCGTCCAAGCCACGTTCGGTGCAATTCGGGCCATGATAATGTCCTTGTCTACCGGGGGGACATTTTGGGGATATGTAAATTATTGGACGTCTGGGACGTCAAACTCGGCCAACTTGGCCATGTGACGGGCCAAGGAAAATGGAATAGGAGTCCCATCCACGAAAGCTTCGGCCTCGAATTGGCCCGTCCGGACGAAGGTACCATAGAATCAGCGGACTTCGGTTGCCCAAACCGTTTCGTGAGGTTGGTTGAGGAATCGACACCAGCCCTGAGCCATGAATAAGGCGGTCACGGAGTTGGGCAGGGCTTCCCATTGGACAGCGCGCTCCATATGGTGTTTGCGGCCCAAACCGATGTATTGAGTGCACCACCGCTCCTCTTAGCGGGAGCGAAATTCACCGTGATCGGAGGGTTGGATCACGGTGGAGTCATAATTGGTGGGGGCAACGTGGGGAGCCATAGAAACAGCAGGGATTTATTTCTTGAAATACTAGAGAGGAAGAAGACAATATTTAGTTTGCAGGTGTGAGGAGAAGGGGAGGGTTTGGGGGTGTATTTATAGTGGAAAGGGTGAGGGGAGGCGCTGGTTTTGGAAGGAAGGGGTTTGGAGAGAAAAGGGGATGGATTTGGGAGGGAAAGGTTAGGGTTGGGAAGAGGGAAAACGGATTGGAGGGAATGAATGGGATTGGGGGGAAAGGGGGGTGAATCTTGGGAAGGGGAGAAGACAGATCTGCAGAAGGCGGATCGGTCCGGGGTAGGGGCGGACCGGTCCGGGCCTTTGACTTTTCAAAACCTCGACAGGCGAACCGGTTCTTTTAAAAATAAAAGGAACCGGTCTGGGGTCGGACCGGTCAGCCTCTAAAAGGAATCGATCCACCCCAGGGCTTTTGGGCTAGAATTCTCCTAACTTGATTTCGAGCTCTCTTCTTCAAAAAAATTCACTTTCCCGACATACTCTCTATCCAACTGGACTAAAAACCCTCTCAATTTCACTGGCAACACCCTTTGACTCAAAATTCCCAAAACACGCGAATGCTTCTCCCGAACGAAACCTAGTCCTAACGACTCTCAAAACACACACGACTCTCACCCCATACGCGTCGGGGGTGCGACGACCTCACTGCAACAGCTCACTCAACCCTGTAAACGGGGTTCGACAACCAGACGGTGTCGACTTCTTCTGCACACGCCTCTAGATATGGCTTTAGGCATTGTCCATTCACTTTGAATGTATTTCCCCCCTTTAAATCGTCCAATTAAATAGCTCCATAGGGGAAAACATTCTTCACAACGAACGGGCCAGACCATCGCGACCGCAACTTGCCCGGAAAGAGGTGAAGCCGAGAGTTGTAGAGGAGAACTTTTTACCCGGGGAGAAACTCTTTTAGTCGAATGATGCTATCATGAGCGAGTTTCATCCTCTCTTTCAAAATTTAGTTTAAAGTCTCAAATTATAAAAATTCGAATGGACAAAGTCGAAATTGACCAAATATGGAAATTGAATGAAAATTGACGACTTTACGAATAAGTGTGGAGATTAACTAACCCTGTGAGATTTCGAGCATATCATTTTTTGATAGTTTTTACAACAATCCGAGTTAAAATTAACTTAAAGTTCAATTTTGCAATAAAAAAGTCGTTGAGGATCTCAATATTTTTGTTTTGATCGGGTACGGGAAATGTGTGAGATGTCATCTTGAAAAGTGTGCTAAATATATCTCTAAATTAAATTAATCTTGAGATGCACATCGTAAAGAAATTCATAATTTGGACAATGGAGTAAGCCCTCATTTGTTTACCCAAAAACATTAGCCATAAAAAGTTGTGAAAAATCATCCATGTACAACCCCATTTGAGCCTAATAAAATGTTTCATTTTCGTTTGATAACCTGGAAAACCCAATTAGCCCGGAATTGATAAAATTGAACATTCATCAATAAAGTTCAAAAAGTGCATAAAAAGGGGCAAGAAAAATAGTGAAAGAAAAAAAGAGCAACTGTCCAAAAAAGAACTAACGCACATCGTAAGAAAAAAATTCAATTCGAAATCTCCCAACCATTCTCCTTTTACGCAATACACCTTAAAACTTGAAAAAGTCCTAACCGAGTCCGAATTTTGAAATTGATTACCGTGTGGAGTTATAAGACATAAAAAGATAATAAGAGAGATAACATGATGTGAAAAAGAGATGATGTTTCCAATTTACCAATAATCGTGTTTCGATGATAAGATCTTTTCACCATAAAAATTCCATCTTTCAAAATTGTGTGCGTGAATTTGTGTCCATTATATTTACTCTTTAAATCACGCATACTGAGAGAAATATTCACATTCCGAGCAATTTGTTTAAGAGAGAATCTCATGAGAATTGAAATCAAAACGAATTTTCGGAAAGTAACGTAATGATCAATCGCTGGAAATTAGCAGTTAAATTTTCGGTTTCGCACACACACACGACAAATTGAGACTTATGCATATAAATTTATGGTCACTAGTTTTAGAAAGGTTTAAATTGAACAACTTTTAAGTATTTTGAACGTTCTTTGAGTTGACAACGAATTTTGTGGTATATTCATTGCAAGCCCTCATGAGACATAACTCATCCTATTAAGGTAACCTAGGGTTTAAAGGCTTGTTGCATACGCTAAATACAATTGCTTGCCCAGGAAAGAGGTATTATATCCTAATAAAATGTTTGATAAGATTTTGATCTTGTCTTGATTCTCTAACATTTCTCAGGATGATCAAAGTTCTAAGTTAGGGGGTTTGATTAGTCATAAATTCTTCATATCTATCCCCGTAATTTAAATTCTTTTAAAACTTTGTGCGGTGTAATTCGAGTTAATTTATCTCATATCATTGTTACTGACATTTTATAATGAGTAAGCCAAGTTTTATGTATTTTTCATCAATTTTTTCATGTAGTTAGCGCATGCAAAGAAAGAAAGAAATATTATTTAGGGTGTTCCATTGCACTTAACAATTAACGTACGAACCGAATTGGGTTAGTCCTTCAATAACCTTTAAATCCGGGTCGGGACGTTACAGGTGTGAAAATTGCATTGAGAATGAACATAAAATGTGTCCAATATAATTAATGATTTCCCCTTTTTATTGTTTTAGTATTCTTTGCATACTCTCTATCAAGAAAGTGCGTATGTGTTGGGGGGGGGGGGGATCGACACCATATTTTTTCCCATTTTTTCTTTCAACGCCGGAGAAATATTCCTCTGTCGATTTTTAATCCTTTTTTTTTATAAAAATACTAGGTCCCTACGTTTCTATCAATTTCTCACCATTTTTGTAACAACCCTTATTTTCCACATGTTGGTTGGCCATTCCAATATATCGAAGATAAGTGCATTACGCAATATATATCATTATCAATATCAAAAATATAAATAAAATAATTAAAGTGAATTAAATACATCCATATTCTTTTATAAACTAAAAAGATAAATAACTCTGAATAAATAAAGTCTCAAAACATCCAACAATAATCAGTCTGAATAAATCTCAAATCTCAAACCAACTGTTAAAAATAAATAACTAGGACTCAAGGTCCATAAAATCTATAAAATTAGATAACTATCTTGAAGTTGAAACGGAGTAGCAACCTATGCTATAATCGAAAGAAATGAAAGATGAAAATCAAATGAGCTGGAAGTCTGAATCTCCTCAGGCCTGTGAATTCTTTTTGTGAATTTCTCAAAAGTAGTTCTTTAATAATTTGGGTTAGCTCCCTAAAGTTGCAAGAAATATCTTCCATGTAAATAGTGATAATCATGGGATTTATTTATAAAAATATGTCATGTTGTCAGCTCTCACGTGTAATAAATGTCTCACCCTCACCTAAGTGAAATGTTAGGATCATGTCCCAACTCAAGGCATAAACTATACTAAACGCCTACATATTTGACTAATAAGAGAATACCTAATAATGCATTTGCAATAGGTATGTAACTAACTACTTGTGTAAGAATACAACCCAAATACCAACCCCCATAATATCACTCACATGTACAACATACACAGTCTTATAAATACACAACATAAATGTGACATAGGGTTTAATAAATTAAACGCCCATCACTGGATTAATATAACTCTTATAAAGTTCTCAAATATTTCACACGAAGGCAACTACCTTAAGGGACTATCTCATGCTTTTATCGGTAAGACCGTCGAATTTCCTCACCTAACCGCCTTAAGAATATACATAGATACAATGGGGAGATAATTACGCAGTAACACCATCAATGGTTTCATACGAAGACCCATTTGATTGATCGAGTCTATTAGCATTCTCTCATCATGAAGCGGTGACCATCCTCAGGCAAAGATCAAACATAATGACCTCCACAATGTCGTGAATCAATAGCCACGGGTAATGGTATGTTCACAAAAGTTAGGATAGATATATTTACAACACATAATATATGTATATAGCCATAGGATGTCACTTAACTCACATGCAAACCCAAAATTTCCCCAATCCCCAACGCTATGAAAGCGATAGGCTTTCTCAATCAATGCGCTGATACCACTTGTTGGAGCCTGAGGCCCCCAATTTTAAGATCTTTACTACAAAAAGTAATTTCAATTTCCTTTTAAAGATCCGGAAGCGAGATGGTTCAATTAAACACACACAAACATCAAATTTTAATTTCTTTCAAATTAAAATTGAACCAAAGTGAAATTAAATTAAATGCCACATGGATATTTCACTTAAACTAATTTAACCCAAGTCCTAGAAATTTGCCTAAGTCATATTTTCAATATTCCCAAATTAGGCCAAACCAATTTTATCAAATGAAGTGATGACTTGAAATAAATTAAAATACACATTACCCAAATTAACTTAGCACCAAATTACACAAGTAGTGATTTAAACCAAATTTTATCTTATTACCTAAGCATGCGTTCTAGGTGAATTTTCAAAAGATAAAATAAACAAAGAATCACTACGCCGCGATGTAAGAGGAAAAACCCACAACGAGAAAAAACCTCGGACGACCATAGCCTTAAGTCCACTAAGTATGGTTTTACAATTACAAGACAGATGACTTACTTCCTCGACTCGACCCCTTTCAAGCCTTGACACGTCTTCTTGTAAATACCTCTGCCTAGTTGACAATCTCGAAGCTCCACCGGAACCTTGGACTTCGCCAATGATACTTTAGGTACACTGTCAACCACACATGGTTCCTTTCACCATGTGAGAATGCCGCAACAAAACAGTGAAACTTCTTCTTTGAGGGATGTAGAGGTAAACCCAAACTTCTCTTCTTCAAGGTGTAGAGATGAACCGGTGACAAACACTCCAAGCAAGATATTTATATGGAAGCTTGGAATAAACAAACTATGGGTGTAAAATAGAAGTGTTTTAAAGATTTTTCTTTGACAAATGAACACTCAAACATGAACTTTTTCTACTTTGAATTTTTTCTCTCTAACTCTCTCTTGGAGATGGAAGGATATGAAAATTTTGGTTAAAAATAGTTGGTTCACGCACTTGATAAGTCTGTCAAAAGCTAGTGGGGAAAGAAGTGGGAAAAGTGGAAAAACTTCTTAAAATTCCCAAATAAACTGTTCCGACCAAATCTCGTTCGAACGAGATTTTCATTCGAACGAAGTCTCATTCGAATGACCTTTCTAACGAAGTTCCAGTGGCCTGATGGGAAATCTCGTTGCCAAACTCGTTCGAACGACATTCTCGTTCGAACAAACCCACTCGTTCGAACGACAATATCGAACAAAGTTTCAGTGGCAAGATCATTGGCAAACCTCGTTCGAATGATATTCTCGTTCGAACCAAAAACTCGTTCGAACGACACTATCAAACGAAAATCCAGAAAGATTAAAAATTCAATATTAGCCCAGAAACTTTATTTTAAAGTTTTAAAGATACTTTCTAAAAATAAACAACAATTTAAACAAAACTTACACCCATTACTACATGTTCCAAGATCTTATATAAACATGTAATGCATTCATACCATAGGAGTAAACGGAACAACTGTTATTGGCGTAGAAATGAGGCACAATAAACTCAGCATTTGATGAAGCTTTATACTCTTAGCCACTACGACTTCCACTTTAGTATGTCATAGATTTGAAGGATGGTCAATAACTCTATCCTATGACTCAAACGTTTTTGTCCGGAATTGAGCCAAAACTACAAAGGACTCAATTGAAAATTTGTGTCCTTACAAAACTCTCCCTTTGGCCATTCAAGGACAAAAACCAACAAAAACCCTAAAGGGCCGTCAAGCTTTACTAGACTGATAAAAATGTCCCACCCAAATTAAAAATACAATAGCTTGACTCAAACAACCCAAGGATCAATATCTTTGTCGATGATGAAAGTTGCCACTTAGAAGAATTCCTGCACACTTAAGCAAACAATCAAACACATAGGGAATATCAAGAATATTAAATGCATAAAATAAATATTCCCCCTAAATTAATTCTTCCCTTTATCAACTATGATAAACCTAAGAAGATAGCAACTCCCCCTAAGTTAAATCTCCCAAACTAAGATACTATTACAATAGGATTAGATACCATTTCTCCCCCTATCATTCTTCCCCTTTTTGTTCAGGAATAGACAAAGGATTAAGAATAAAAAAATTAACTTTTCTCCACCAATTAAAGCATATACACCCTTTAAACTAAGCAAGGGATAAATAAAATGGGATAACAAGCTAAACATGCAAATGTGCATAAAGTGATGAGAACATTAAAGCACGTGGGCAACAATATCATAATTAATCCAACAAATAATAACGAATACCAACTAGAATGCAAGAAAATGATATCAATATGATACATAAAGTTTAAGCATGGGATATCAACAAAGAATGCAACAAGATGGATACCAATTATGAATTAAAGCATAGATGGACTAGAAAGCAAGGCAAAGACACAAAAATATCATATATATACATAGACTAAATATACCAATAATGCACATGCACGTATATATAGATATAAACACACAAATGACACAAAATAAGATAAGATTTTCACACTCGTATGGTAAAAATGTGTCATATGGAAACGGAAGTGTTGGGGTGTGAACTAGCAATAATTAAATTTAGACCCAATCACTTAAAACATGTTCACAGAGTTCTTATTTGATTGAAAACTTCATCACATTTGAATATAACCTCATCTGACAATATAGATTGAACTCAATGAACAAACATACATAATGCATACAAGCCTAGACGTTTGATGATTCTACAAACCAGTAGAGTCATGACATTGAAAGTACAACTAGGATAAATGGACATTGTGCAAACCATTGATATACCATCCAATCTCCCTCAATAAGCATATATATTTGAATGAATATATCAAACAAAAAAGGCCTTGGCAATTATTTTTCTTTTTAATGCCATAATTCTATTTTTAGGCCTTTGGACCACGTATTTCTTTTAGGTCCAAACAAAAGGTGGCTTACTATTCGCAAAGGATAATAATTCCTTTTGGAGCCCTTCCCCGTGCACATTTATATATAACATATTTATATCTCACAAATCTCACGTGCAACGAATTTTGACATGCACTAGTCCTCCTAGGTCACATAACATGTAGATGACAAGATTGGTAGGAGAACACCTCACAAAGCTCAAATATACATATGAAGTTCAAATTTCAAGTGAGCTCGTGCATGTGTTAATTGAGGCATATAAAAATAGAATCCATTATATCAACACAAAATGCAACTACTCCATGTAAGCATGGTAAAGAACATAATAAGGATTGACAATCTTAACCAAAATTTCTAGCCACATGGGAGTGAAAAAGATGCAATTCTAACATAAGTGTATGCCACATAAAGTTTGTCAAACTAAAATACACAAAATAAAAATATTTTTGAGTTTTTGAAATTTTTAAACCAAACAACAAAAATATTTACTCAAAAGACATACAAAAAATCATTTGTAATTTTCATTAAGCCTAAATTATAAAAAGATGAAACACAAATGATAAACAAAGATCTTTTTGTATTTTTCATTTAATACAAACTAAAATGAAAGAAGTATAATACAAAAGATAAACAAAAAATATTATTCTAGCATGTGATTAAGCATGGAGCATAGACTAGAAACTGGTTATGAAGCATACAAATAGCATGATAATTTAGCATGAAGTACAAATGCTAAAGTATGCAACTAAAACTAACACATTTAACCTTTAGATTTTGCAAGAGAGGAAGCATGTGAAAGTAAATGAGAATCAAATACCCTATCTTGTAAAGCTACCAAGTCGGATATCCTCATCCAAATTAATGATGAATGACGATCTCGGGGTGTAGGAATCTTGGCTACCTCGTTTTCCTAACGTAAGGATTTTCTAGGACCTCGTTTAAGATCAAAACAAAATTTCCTAAGATGACCTTTTCGACCACAATGTGCACAAGTAAAAATACGTCGAAAATTTGTACCTAAGGATTGATCTCTAAAGGCTTTCCTAGGTGATTCTTTTAAAACATGGGTTTTGGATTTATGAGTAGATTCATTACAAGAATCAAAGCCTAAACCACAAGTGTCATTTTTAATTTGGACCGTTCCTAAAATTTTATCTAATTTCTCCGAACGACACTCCAAATCAAATTTGACTTTACTAGAGTCTTTTAATTTATTTTGTAATTCTAAAATGTTATACTCTAATAAAATATTGCGCTCTTCAAGTGCGAGAAGCTCATTTTTCAAGGATTCCATTAAACCCTTAAGGCTATCTCTCTCGCCTTCTAAATATTCAATCTTCTCACGAAGAGCTCTCTCACGTGTCCTAAGGTCTTCAACCAACACACTATTATCAACGACCTTGACACGCTCTCTTAAACTCGCTTCTAACTTCAAATTAGCTCTTTTTAATTTAATATATTCTTCATAAAGTTCTTGAAAAGCATTTTGAAGTTCACTCACATCAACCTCATTTTCACTTTCACTCTCTCTTTCTTCTCCACTCTCACTACCATCAAAAATAAGGGAATCATAAACTTTAACCTTGGAAGTGTTGTGTATTAAAATTTCATCAATTGAAGAGTGCTCACTATCACTTACATGACTAGCCATAAAAGCCACAAAGTTGGCCTCAGTGGGGGAATCGGGTCCCTCTTCATTATCACTATCACTAAGGGTTGCATTTGAAGAAATTGGTTGCTTACCCTCTCTCCTTAGTTTAATGGGGCACTCTTTTGCCCTATGTCCATACCCTTCACAACCAAAACACCTATTTGACTCGTCCCTATTTAAATTTTCATTAATAGTTTTAGGGATCTTCTCGGCTTTTTCATGCATAGATTTTTCAAATTTCTTAAAGTCATTTTTAAATTTATCTTTGTTAATTTTAAGAAATTTTCGAAACTTCCTAGCAAACAAAGCCATATTTTCCGGGTCACTGTCACTTTCACTCTCTACTACTTGTTTTTCCTTCTTTCAGGATTTTAAAGCAACGCCCTTATCCATTTTCTTTTTAGTTTTAAAGGGAAACATGTCTAGTTCATAGGTTTGTACATCACCTATGAGCTCTTCTAATTTCGTGGAGGCTAAAGTTGGTGAAGAATTTAAAACAGTCACTTTAGGATTGAATCTATCGGGTAGGGACCTTAAAATTTTTTTTACTACTCGGTTGTCGGGTATTTTCTCTCCCAAATTGAAAGATGAATCAATAATATCGAAAAGTCTAGAATAAAATTCATCAAAAGTTTCTTTTTAATTCATTTTGATAGTCTCAAATTGAGTGGTGAGGTATTCGAGTTTCAAAGCTTTTACGACACTAGTTCCTTCATGAGTGAGTTGTAAAACATCCCAAGCTTCTTTAGAGGTTTCAAACGTCATAATGCGTCGGAATTCATCCGGTGTGACATCGCTAAACAAGGTATTTAAACCTCGAGAATTAAAGTTAGCAAGTGTAAATTCGTTCTCACTCCATCTATCGGCGTGTTTAGGAATATGCTCATTATCTACTAAATATGTAGGTGGGGACCACCCATTAACGATAGATAACTAAACTCTCTTGTCGATAGATTTTAGTGCCGATTTCATCCGCGTTTTCCAATACGCATAATTAGAACCATCGAAAATAGGAAATTTGAAAATGGGGCAAATTCCATTTTAGCCAAAAATATTTAAAGGATCTTAAACGCAATAATTTAGCGATCCCGCCCTGATACCAATTTGAAAGAGATAGGCTTTCTCAATTAATGCTATGATTCCACTTGTTGGTGCGCAAGGCCCCCAATTTCAAGATCTTTACGACAAAAAGTAATTTAAATTTCCTTTTAAAGATGTAGAAGCGAGATGGTTCAATTAATCACACACAAACATCAAATTTTAATTTCTTTCAAATTAAAATTGAACCAAAGTGAAATTAAATGAAACGACACATGGATATTTCACTTAAACTAATTTAACCCAAGTCCTAGAAATTTGGCTAAGTCATATTTTCAATATTCCCAAATTAGGCCAAACCAATTTTATCAAATTAAGTGATGACTTAAATTAAATTAACATACACATTACCCAAATTAATTTAGCACCAAATTACACAAGTACTGATTTAAAACAAATTTTATCTTTTTACCTAAGCATGCATTCTATGTGAATTTACAAAAGATAAAATAAACAAAGAATCACTACGTCGCGATGTACGAGGAAAAACTCACAACGGGAAAAAACCTCGGATGACCCTAGCCTTAAGTCCACTAAGTATGGTTTTACAATTACAACACATAAGACTTACTTACTCGACTCGACCCCTTTCAATCCTTGACGAGTCTTCTTGTAAACACCTTCGCCTAGTTGACAATCCCAGAGCTCCACCAGAATCTTGGACTTCACCAATGAGACTTTAGGTACACCGTCAACCACACATGGTTCATTTCACCATGTGAGAATGCCACAGCAAAATAACGAAACTTCTTATTTGAGGGATATAGAAGTAAACCCAAACTTTTATTCTTCAAGGTGTAAAGATGAACCGGTGCCAAACACTCCAAGCAAGATATTTGTGTGGAAGCTTGGAATAAACAAACTATGGGTGTAAAACATAAGTGTTTTAAAGATTTTTCTTTAACAAATAAACACTCAAACATGAACTTTTTCTACTTTGAATTTTTGCTCTCAAACTCTCCCTTGGAGATGGAGGATATGAAAAATTTGGTTCAAAATAGTTGGTTCCCGCACTTAATAAGTCTGTCAAAAGTTAGTGGGGAAAGAAGTGGGAAAAACTTCTTAAAACTTCCAAATAAACAGTTCTCGCCAAATCTCGTTCGAACGAAGTCTCGTTCGAATGAACCTTCTAATGAAGTTCCAGTGGCCTGATGGTAAATCTCGTTGCCAAACTCGTTCGAACGACATTCTCGTTCGAACGACATTCTCGTTCGAATGACATTCTCGTACGAGCAAACCAACTCGTTCGAACGATAATATCGAACGAGGTTCCAGTGGCAAGATCGTTGGCAAAAAACTCGTTCGAACAAAAAACTCGTTCGAACAAAAAACTCGTTCGAACGACATTATCGAATGAAAATCCAAAAAGCTTAAAAATTCGATTTTAGCCCAGAAACTTTATTTTAAAGTTTTAAAGATACTTTCTGAAAATAAACAATAGTTTAAACAAAACTTACGCCCAATACTAAATGTTCTAAGCTCCTATATAAATATGTAATGCATTCATACCTTAGGAGTAAACGAAAAAAATGTTGTCGACGTAGAAACGAGGCACAATAAACTCGGCATTTGATGAAGCTTTATACTCTTAGACGCTACGACTTCAACTTTAGTATGTCATAGGCTAGAAGGATGGTCAATAACTCTATCCTATGACTCAAACATTTTTATTCGGAATTGAGCCAAAACTACAAAGGACTCAATTGGAAATTTGTGTCCTTACACGCTAGACTATCTAACCAAGTTGAGTTTTATTCCATTTAAACCTAGATTAAAATCCTTTCTCGAGTTAATTTAGTTTAAACCTCACATTAAATTGTAGTTGAGTGTATAACAGTTACCCCTAATTAATTATACCACCAAATCCCAAAAACATTAGCTACAACACAACTGCAATTGTCCGCCTAACTCTTTCAAACCACCTCTTATCTCATTCGGACAAGAATGCCCATCTGGTTCAAATGACATAACAATCTCGTCTGAGCCAAATTGATGACTGAGTCTCCTTCGTCCCACGAAACTCAAAACTGAATTAAAACCTCCATTAACGAGTAATAAGTTTTTCTCCTGCAACCCAAATATTACCATGTTCAAAATTAAGTACGGGTTTATTGTCCAAAATGATTTCCCACTACTATTTAATATCTACAACATCACATAATGTTTCATTCTTCTAAGTTTATAGATTTAAACATAGTTCCTATTTTACATGAATTAAGTCAAAATATATCTATGAATTCATATCCAAACATTAAATTAACATGGGTATTAAACTTATGCATGAAATTAAATCCTAAAGCATGAGTTATAATTTCATAATTATATACAAAAACTATTCAATTTAAGGTTTTTCATAAAAAAATTTAAGTTTTTAAAAATCTGAATTAATTACACTAATCCCAATTAACCTAATGATAAACATGATTAAAAATATCATATTCAAATCATAAATATGCGTTCTGAATCCCAGAATTTAGCATAACATATATTATAAACAAATTACATGTTATAATTGTGTAAGGACAAATTTCCAAGTAGTGTCAATTTGTATGTATTGGCATTACTTAGGACAAAAACCAATTTGAGTCATAAATATTTTATCTTGTCATGATTCTCACATAGTCAATGACAATATTTTGAAGACGTAGTGGCCAAGCTTCAAGATAGATCGTTTCGTATTTATTGGTAAATGTTTCACATATTCATATCATATTGCATTTCGGGATACTCACAAGTATAAACGCATAATGTTTGTGGAACTCAATTTTTTTTAAGGATGTTACCCTATTTAAAAATGATTTTAAATCGTTTTAACTTTATTCTTCTGATGACAACTTTGTTTATTCTAAGATAAATACATTATAGAGTTGTGTATATCTTTCCCTTGTGTTTTGGAAGATCAAACAACATTTATTGTCATTCAAAAGACATTAGCAGGTCGTTCTAATGACATGTATATCTCATTCAAACGAGATATGTAAGTCGTTCTAACGACATGCCAATATCATTCTGACGATGTGCCGACTTAAGGATTTTAATTTAAGGTGATTTTTCGCTCAAAATTTTGAGGTGTAGAGAACCAAAATTACCGACCAGAACCCTTTCATTTTTCTGCATTTGTTTACAAAGGTTTTTAAAGTTAAAGGCATCTTTTGTGTTTTGAAATTTGATATTTCATACACATATGCTTTAGAGATCTTGTGTTTGCACAACGATTTATTCTTCCATCATTAAAGAACATGTTTTGATGCGATGGACTCATTATGTGCTATTTTATGGTGCAGAAGCGATGGTCTGCGGTTTCTGAATCATAGACAATTGCCCCAATTGTTTAGTGGATATCGAGGCGCACTTGGACTCGTGTGTTATGGACCTTGCATAGGTGGACTCCTGAGTTGCACTGCAATGGAGAAATTGAAGCATATAAGAGTGTTAAAGCTTATGGGGTATCGAGTCATTAAGTAATTCTACTATTTATACTTTGTAAAACCGTATCATAGTGATTGACTGGCTTGGGACGGCCGAGGTTTTTTTTTCCTTAGTAGTTTCCTCGTACATCGGCATTGTGTGTTTTGTGGACTTGGTTTATTATACTTTATTAATCACACTAGATGATGCATGTTTAGGATTAGCAAGATAAAATTGGGTTAAGTAAAATTAGTTGACAAATTTGGTGAGAATTAAAATTGGAAAAAGTTTATTTTAGGAAAAAAATTCACCTAAACACACATAAAAAAGGGACCTATGAATTGATATCAGAGATAGAAACGTTTTTTGTGTGAGTGATCCTATGTGCTTATAGGTATGAATTTTGGAAATTTTGATGCATTTATAACTCTCATTTTTTATGGCACTAATTATGCGTATTGAAAAATGCGAATGAAAAGTGCACTTAAGGGTATAGATGAGCGTGTTTGGTTACCGATAGAAAAAAGGGTGGTCACCACTAGTCACGAGAGATAGAGAGGCCATTAGTTTAAAACCTGTTGAGTCATGGACTAAAGTGGAACATGGACTTTCACTTTAAAATTCTAAAGGTTTAAATGTTATCTCCTCGTCTGTCATCCCGGAAGAGTATAATCGTATTATGATGTGTGAGATGTCGAAAGAGGCTTAAGATGTTCTTGCACTCACTCACGAGGGAACTAACATGGTTAGGGGGCCTAAACTTCGAAACCTCACTACCCAATTTGAGACGATTAAATTTTTAGAGAGTTAGATGTTTGATGATTTTACACTAGATTATCCCATATTGTCAACTCGTCATTTAATTTGGAGCGAAAATACACGACAATCGAGTCATAAAGAAAATCTCAAGGTCGTTGACTAGTAGATTTTATCCCAAAGTGACCATTTTAAACTCTTTAGGTATGCTTTAATCATCAAAATTAGAAGTGCTTATAGGGGACTTAAAAACTTACGAGCTTGACATGTTTACCTCCAAGAAAGTGCCAAAGAAAGAAAAGGGCAATGCTTTGAAAGCCCGAAAGGGGGATACTATAGTTTCGGATGATAATTTAGACACCAATTTTGAGGATGTAGTCTTGTTGGCAAAGAAGTTCAAAAAGTTTCTTAAATTCCAAAAGCAATCGAAAGATGCCAAAAGACTTGAGAAATTCAAGAACAACACGGTCGATCACGTCCCTAAGAATAAAACTGAGAATGATTAGAGGGATGAGTCGGATAGTTGTTTAGGTTGTAAGGGTTATAGCCATAAGGTAGAGGAATGCCCCACTAGGCTTAAGAAGGAGGGAAAGAAACCGAGAGCATATAATGCCACCTTAAATGATAGTGAACCGGAAGAGGGAGAGAGTTTCCCCATTAAGCGTAACTTTGTAGCGTTCATGAAAACTCATGTGAGCAATGACGATAAATCTTCTCATGACGATATTCATGTGACTAAATCTTCTGAGGCCATTTTCAATCCCAAGGGAGTGAGGGTGAAGCTAGTGAGGAGGAGGATATAGATGTGAGAGACTTGCAAGTTGCCTTTAATGATTTGTATGAGAAAGCGATAAAGGTGAAAAAGGAAAACTTAGCGTTGTAAGAAAAGTTGAAAGAGCGTGCAATAGAAAATAATGATGCATTGATTGAGGATCTTAGGACACGGGAGAAGACTCTTGGGAAGTAACTAGAATACGTTGAGGGTGATAGAGATAGTCTTCATAGTTTGATGGAGGCTTTGAAGAAGGAAATTATAGAGTTTGAGGAGTCTATGCATTTTCTTGAGTTTAGGATTAGCTAGATTGAGGAAATATTGAGAGAATCAAGAAAGGTGAAGATTAATTTGGAGGCTAGGTTGGTAAAGTTGGATAGGATTTTAGGCATCGTTCAAATCAAGAATGATAGGTGTGGTATAGGGTTCGATGATCATATAACACCCATTCCAAAAGACAATACCAATCGTGTAAGAGAGCCAACTTTGTGGTAGGAAGGGTCACCTTAGACGTTATTGTTATGAGGTTAAAAATGCTCCTACGAAGTTTAGGAATAAAGTTTTTTCGGTCCCCAAAACCCCCATACGTTGTTACACACATATTTGGGTTAGGAAATCGGACTTAGTATCTTTAGGAGTTAAACTTTACGACTCTCATTTGGTTGAACATGATACTTCACATGATATTTCTTACGGATTATTGTGTTAGCCATGTTTGTTATACGTCATTATTTGCTTCATGATATATATATCTTGAAAGTTATATGACATGTGTATCTCTTTGTCTTATTTTTTTCCTTTTATTTGAGTCTTATTTGGAAAAATACAAAAATATTTTTGATTTCATATATTTTTGAGAAAATACAAAAAGATTTTGTTTTTTTGGTCAAAAATATTTTTTGAAAAACACAAAAAGATTTTTGACTTATTTTTGTGTCATGAGTTTACATGTTTGATATGGCATATTGGTGTGCTTGGACCCCCATCATTTCATTATGCACGTGGCTAGGATATTTGGTCATAATTATAGATGCTTAGAATGACCGTAACCATTGACTAATGGGATTATTTCAAAGTTAATGTGTATTCTGATTCAACTTTTTATATATGACATCTCACACACACGTACGAGCTTTTATGAATGTTTTACTTCTCATGCATATTTGAGTTTGGTGAGACGTTCTCCTCTCAATTTTGTCATCTATGCGGAATTAGACGTAGGAGGAGGTATGCATGGAAGAACCATTGCCATGAGGTGTGACACCCCACCTAATAAAATACCGGGCGATCACTCCTGTACCAAATTAAAACAGAAGTCGCATATGGATCATTCTTAGCATCACTGTCGAAAACCAAATTAATTACTAATAACCTATTAGGCTGGCGTCAAAATTTCATTTAACTAATCTTTTTAAACGAACTATGCAATTAAAACATTCACACAGTTTATTTAAAATCAAACTGAGATGAAATAAAAATATAACCGAACACTCGGTTCAAATATAATACAACCAAATCGAATGCCGCACTAAAAGGCGGTAAAAGAATAAATAAATATAATTGGGCTTTTGGACCGAGATTAACTACAATGCTTCCTATCTAGATCGCAAGAATAGAAGCATCTAAATCAAACCTGCATGCATCCACAGCTACTGCAGCAGACGTCTGACTCGATAGGATCATCATCCAGGCGTCCGTGTATCTGGAAACCTATATATATATATATACAATATATAGCAAAAGAGGGAAAATATTGAAACGGTGCAGAGCCCGTGTTGTGAAAATATTTAGCAAGTGCATAAATGCTTTATTTTTTAAAAAAAAATATGTTTTATCTCATATTTAAATTGGTATCTCACTCCCATGAGACACCCCTCACCTCTATTCTAATAGTGCACACCTATCGCATCCTAACAAATACCCTAGTCAAACTACCCTGCTTAACTAGTCTGTTACCCATTTTCTAACCATCCTAGTTAACCCAAGTACTAAGGGCTACACTTATCCCGAGTCTCAACACTATGCTACGTTCGTGAGTGGGGTGTCTCACGAAGCGAAATCCAAACAAGTAATCCCCCCCGATACATTACTACTTGGCAAGGTCGATTGTCGAGATCTATTAGACCCTTAGCACACAACTTATATATATATACTCATATAATTAAATACACATAACATACTTATCTTTATCTTTCATGCTCACTTTTATATGCATACTCATATACTTATATACATTTTCATCCTCACTTTTATACGCACATCATATTACACATCCGGATATAATATCCCGAAATGTGAATTAATCTTTTTTCATTTATCTCTTTACACTTATTAGAGATGTATAATATCTTGTTCTCATACACAAGTAATGTATTATACACACAAGTACAATAACCATCCCAACGAGATATAACTCGAGGATGCAACCTCATAGTGCCGATACAACTTCGGGTTTACTTACCGAACCACGGTACCAAGCCAGACTGCCCAATGGTCCTAGTAAAAACACACAACGGTGGAGGCGGTCGTGTTCCCCCTACAAGTGGAGTTACACACGTCGCACTCGAATGCGGGACGATAATGACCTAGGGACTATACTCTCCCTACTCCTCAAGCCAGGGGATTCACCCACATCATCCAACCTCCCTAGATCGCACTAGAGAAATATATAATTTGGCTATCCCAACCCTATACCGAAGGAAAGCTCATGGAAATTAGCCTCTAAGATACACATATACCAATCACACACAGAAATATATATATATATATATATATATATATATGTATTCGTATTATATAATATAAATACTTTTCTCACATTGTATATATTATATATATTCTACATTGTTCCTTAAACATACAAATAAATGACCATAATTACCAATCACACATAGCAATGACCAATAATCCCAAAAGATTCTCACAATTAGTAATATTCGAGTATTCGCACACTCACGATACTAAACTCAAAAGTGTTCCCTCACTTGATAAATAACGTGTACCTTATTCACACTTAAGGATTCATACAATTTCTCCAATCATACCAATTCACACTAAGTAAATACGCATTTTCCCAAATCCATCCTAGTTATCTCGCAGGATATACTCAATCACAATCGATATTATATAGGCCTAAATGCCCACAAAAATTATCCCAATAATATTCATCACCAGACACCTTTAATTTAAAGAGGTCGTGGATTCCATCTCTATGAACCCGAGGACTACATTTCACTCGAATAATAATTTAGAGGTCCCTACTCTATTTTAGGCACCCCAACCCTTTAATTCCTCAATTTAATTTATTTTCCTCGAAAATATTATTTCTAGTGTCACACACTTAAGACACTCTCGTAACCCCCATAAACTTCCTCAATTTAATAAATATATCCCCCTTAGCTAAATCTATTTATTTCCTCAATTAAATATGCTAGGAACCCTTAATTTGGGAATTTATCCCATATAAATAACTCTAGGAAAAAATGCCAAAAATCCTGCAGGGTCGATCAATCGACCCTTGGGCCTCGATCGATCGATCGATCCTATACCCTCGATCGATCGATTGCTTCGGACAGCTTCTTCTCCGAGAAGCTGTTTTGGCCATTAAAACTTCTCCCAATCTTTTATCTCCTACCCCAACATCCTCCAACCTCAAACAACGATATATACACATATAAAATGGGTTCTAAACATCCTAGAACCCAAAACCAACAAATGATTTCAATAATTTCCTAAATTTCTCAAATTGGATAAGAGTCGGGGTTTACTCGTTTATTTTCCGAAAACCCATTTTGATTCATAAAATTCCATCCCAAAAATCTTATGATTTGTTTATAACAAATTTTGATATGAGATTTATGCTCTAAAATAAATAAAGCAAGTAAACACTTGCCTCATGGATAAAATCCGACGATCCCGAGTCGAATCCCGTGGAGTTTGGCCGGAATCTCCCTTTTCTTCCTATTTTCTCTCTTCCTTTCCTTTCCTTTCCTCTCCTCTTTCTTTTCTCTCTTCTTGTCCACTATCCCTCCTTATATAGGGAGAAATTAAGGGTTTATCCCTTTAAACCCAAAAATGACTCGTTTACTCAATTACGAGTTCCTTTTAATCCCAAAAATTCTCGGAGCCTAAATAATACCCTCGGACACTCTATTCTAACTATCTTGGCCATTCCGAGACCAACCACGCAATCGGAATTTCCATCTGAGGTACTTGACCGCAACCCACGAATTAAACCCGACATATCTCAATACGAGTTTTCCAATTAAAATAGTATCCTTTGTCGCTATATCCACTGTGACATGTAATTAAATAATCCAACTTATTTACTTAGTCCCAAAAGTAAATGAAACACACCTCTGAAATCATCCAACCTTCAAAAATTCCAAAAATTATTATTCAGAGAAATACCTCAAATTCTCACTTTACACCCATTTATGAAATTTAATTATTCCCAAAAGTACGGGGTATTACATACTCCCCCTTACAATGGAATTTCTTCCTCGAAATTCATATACAACCAACACTATCCTAGGATCGCTCCATGTAGAAAGATGATCCTACAACCGCCGCTCTAACATCCAAACATGATTCTAAATGCCCACTCGTCTACATCTGGATGTCTAATTTCCCCCGAAAAGAAATTACTCTAACGCTCGACCACTCTCGTCAGTGTACTATCTTATCTTGGGAATGTTATCTCTTATTGCCCTATACAATTGTATTATCGCCTACCTCTCACGACGTTCCATTCAACAAACTCCCAATCCATTCGTGACTGCCTCATGGCATAAACATCAACTTTATATACTACGCCCCTTCTATTTTAGGAGGTAGGCAAAACCAATTTACCAATATGCCTAAACACCTTTTAACTCGTGACTATCAGCACAACCATTGTAAACGTTCAACACGTAACACTCTCTCTAAATAAGGGCCTCATTTCCTCGGTGTAATACTCATACATGGGTTTTCCCAACCCGCAAAATCCCATTCTTCTTAAAGTTGACCAACCAATCTTTCTATATCGGCGCCACCAACTCTATTGGCCTTCACTGCCCAATAATTCTAAGATCGAAGCGTTCCTGACCACACAAAATAGTGTTATCCTAAATTGTGTCCCTGGTGCCCAAGACCTTTCTAAACTCCCGACATTTACTCGGTTTCATGCGTGGGACATCTCGCAAAGCGAAATCCAAACAAGAAACCCTCCCGTTACACTACTCCCTCGCGTCGTCGGTCACCGAGATATAACATCCTAAGGCACACCAGCAAGACATCCTAAATCCTATCTCACTAACCTACTAGCGTTCTTCTACCACTCTATCCTTTCATCTTGGCAAAAAAAAAGTCTAATTAATCAAGGTGCCTACTCCCTTCAAACATGTTATGAACTTCACACCCAAAACATACTATCTTCGAACTTGCATTCTCATCAAGGCCTAGCTATAATCCTTAAATCAATTTACTTTACCTTGTCTCACCCTCATACTACGATGAGAGAACCATTTTAGTTCTTTTCCATTGCACTTCCATATCTAAGCATACCATCATCACACGTCTCTCAGTCCATAATGTTTCATCCACACCATATGACTTATTCATGAAATTAACATTATTGCATCCTATAATATCTCTCCACTCTCGACGTCGTTAAGGTTCATGCGTGGAGCGTCTTGCAAGCGAAATCCAAATAAGGGACCCCTCCAATACACTACTACTTAACTTTGTCGGTCATGGAGGTCCGTTAACTTCAAATATTCCACTAGGATAAACCCATCCCACCATTCAACAAAATGTGTTCGGAACTCCTATTTCCTTCCAAGAGCCACACCACCAGGCGCTTGTACTAACACTAAGTACTCAGCTCAAACAACAACAAAATTAATCCTACAACTTAACAATAAATCCGGCACACCTTAAATCATATCTATAAGGTCGCCACTCACTCGAATCATAAAAAAAATGAAATGTCTGCTCACCGAAGTTTCCATTTACCCATAATAACAAAGGCGAACTTAACTTGTATCCAGGTGAGATATCGCAACAATAACCTATTCTACCCTGGAACTGCGGACATAATAGTCTTGCAATCATTAGCCTGCTATCCTTCCGATCAACAAAGAATATTTTATACGCAGAAAAATACTATACTCGTATATTATACATAGAACTAGTAATACAACCCATATATATATATATATATATTCAAAATATCAACACCCGTTTTTACTACCTTGGAAAACACATAGACATGTACTATATTAATGTTATCGATACTTCCATAAAGCTCGAATTACATATACGAACCAAGGGTTAGCGAAATACTGCGACTTTATCTAGTAACACCAAATATACCTCCCCCATATGAGGTAAAACTCATAATGATAACTTCGCCAATCTCTCTGGCTACTCCAAATAGTGACCTATCCCCATCTCTGGCCACCCTGACCATGTTAAGATTATCAGTATCTTGGACTCTGTAGCCTCGATCCTGGCAATTTCCTGCATAGTTCCCTAATCTTTTCATTACAAGGAACTCTACTATCAGCTTCAATAGCCTTGGCTCCATGAATTCCCCAGGTGGATGTCCACTAATGGGTTTCATGGATACAAATTCTCCACAAGTGTTAGCAACACTTATTCAGCAAACCTATCCTTCCACTGAAGGACCCAGTCTTCATTGTACCTACCTTACTTAGGTATAAAGCTTACCTATCCTTATCACTCTTGATTTATGATCGGCATCTAACCAAACCTTATGTGAATGATCCAAACACTACATTCTCTCCATTACTGATAACCCAAGGAACTAATGGTTGTATCCATCCGTGAGATCCCTCTATGAGAAAAACATCTTGCTCCCCCGAATATGGTGACTACCGTTCCCACCATTTCAACATTGCTCCTATGAGTGAAAATTTTCCTCAAATTTTCACATATGGTTATTTACATACCCTTTTCTAAGTCAAAGCTTCTGAGCCTCCTACTTCCACTGAGTAATGCTACACCACCACCTTCGCATAACTCAATCTTTAAATATGGTCCTTATCAAAGACCCCTTTTGAACCCTTAGCTTCACTGGGTAATTCCTACATATTTTTAGAGTTGGAAAACAAAAAAATTTAAGTCATTCAAATAACTTTTGGATGCCATTCAAATGACATACCCATGTCGTTTGAAGAATGGATCTAATGACATTAGAAATGAGACGCAAAAAGTTTCAGGTATGGTCGCAAGATAGGTCATTTTAGGGTCATTTCTTATGTGCTTCGCGCGACATTCTACTGTATCAGGTCGTTTCGTTCCTGGTTCAAATGACATACCTTAGTCGTTCAAACGACCTTGCATTGTCATTTGAATGACCCAATTTGACTTTTTGAGCCTTCTTTCCTGATTTTGTGCGTGCTTCATATGTATGATGATTTTACACTATTTTGGTACATCTGGGTGGGTTTGGATAGTTTACATGCAGTCGATATTGATTATCCATGATTGATTCTTATACTGCATTGATTTGTGTAGTCACATCATTCCTGATAATGATGATTCACTTGTGTGGTTTTTTTATATACGATTTAGTATATCGTGATCATTATTATATGGGTATCCATGTTTATCGAGATATTCTTCTTATGATTATCTCATTCTAGATATTTTTTTATCTTTCTCTCTTGTTGTCTATTCAGGACAAAAAGGGGAGAGGTAGTCTGTGATGTAGGGGGAGCTCTTGTTTAATGAACACGTGTGTTTTTATATGCTTATATATTGATATGATGTTTTTATGGTGATGTTTACATATTGGTATCATTGATTTGAGCTATATTGAAAATGTGTATAGATATTGGTATCATATGGTTTGCTCACATGATTAATAAATGGTTTGTTTTATAAATTGGTATCATAAGGTTTCATATCATTTGTACCTCTATACTTCACATGGTATTTGTTTGTATCATGTGTGTAGTGATTATTCAGAGATTGGAGATTTTGCAACTACATCACATGGAGATAAGTTCATGTTGTCGGTCTGACATTTGTTTACTAGATCGTGTCCTCTATATTTTGGATTTTATGGGATGGGATTTATGTCATACATCTTGACGGCCCGACTTAGGCATTTCACTTTTTTGTTTTGTCATGGAATAGCCAAATGGAGATATTTATAAGAACAAATTTTCAATTAGTGTCAATTTGTATATATGTAATACCCCGTATTTTTATGCTATATTAATTTGGGGATTTATTAAATTTAATGTGAATTAATTATTTAATAAAATCCAAAAAATTAATTATGTTATAATTATTAACGTGACGAGAGTTAGTAATTATGGGAAAATTTTCAAATATTACTAATGAGCAAAGTAATATATAATATTGGTTATATTGAATGTCACGAGTGAATAAAATGAGAATTTTGAAAATTTGAGTGGGGACGCGCCCGTGTCGCGTCAGGACTAAATATTGATAAATAAAAGTGAATATTTTATAACTTGTTCGTATGGTTGTTTTGAGTGCGCCAACGCGTTCGAAAGGGTCGAGATAGTCAGAAAAGTGTGCCCGGGGGTTTAGTTTTGGTCTCGGGGCGTTTTTAGGCCTAATTAGTACCCCGAGAGGGCATTTTGGACATTTCACATTTTTGGGTAATTAAACCCACGAAAATTAAAAGGGTTATATCAGATATATGGGTTATCATCTAGGGTTAGAAAGCTCAAAACACTAGAACGTCAATTGGAAAAGAGAGGAGAGAGGAGAGAGCTCTCAAGGCATTCCAAGGCTCAAAACTCAACCGTTTGCACCGCCGCCACCGCCAACGCGTAGAACGCGAGACGGGGAACGCAACCACACCAATTTTGGCACCAAAACAGACTTCTAAAAATCCCAGGAAAGTGTTTATATTTCTTAGTTTGTTGATGCATCTTTCATATTAGTTTAGGAGTAATTAGAATGAGTTTTTATCGAAGAAACCTAAAAGATGAGATAAGAAATTGCATGTAGGGATGGATTAATTGTTATTCTGGAAACCCCTTAACATGTAGAGGATTGAACCACGAATTTATGAGGTTGTAGATGAAGAAAATTCTGGAAAAGATGGATTGGAACATATTAATGACATTTTAGGGTTCTTGAGGTTTTATATGAATTTGGGGCTTGTTGATCCATGTTTAATAATAGAAATCTACATGCTTTACGTTGAAATTTCATAGTATGATGATATAATGTCAGTAGTATAAATTTTGGGTCGATTGCGTATGAAAAATATGGATTTGGTGAAGGTTAGAAGATGAAACCCGTAACTGCAAATCTGCAGATTTCGCAGACATGCTTGATCGATCGATTGAGCCCAGAGCTTCGATCGATCGAAGGTTCGATCGATCGAGCCCCAAACCTCGATCGATCGACCCCTCCTGGAAGACTCCTATTTCCCTTTTTAAATTAGTTAAATTCAAGTTAATGTGAAATAATTCTTGGACATCCTTAATAAAATGTTTTGGGAGATGTGGAAGACCAGTAAGACATATGAATAATATTGGGGCCTTTAATGTGAGACGAGAATTGTATTTTTGGGTTAATTACATAAGGAACGATGAAATCTTGTATTAAAGGGAGAGATTACGTAAAAATGATTACGACGGAAAATAGATGAATTCCTACTGAATTTATACTTGGGAGAATAGATTTCATTAGTGTTACGTAGTAAGTTGGGATAATACCTCGAATTAATGTTAAAGACGAATCGTTAAACGTGATAACTAAAAATGAGATATGAGGATAAATGTCATAACTATGGGATTTGAGATATACCTAACATGGATATGGTAATATTAGTATAGTTTTATGATTGTGTATGCATATACTATCTATGTGTGAAAAAAACTTACCCACGCTACTTGCTATCCCTGAGGTTTTCGCGCTGGGACGATCTTATCTCGTGTGCCTTATGGGGGATATTGACTCATACCCTAGGAGATAGATATCCTTGGTACATGCTATCGAATTGATAGTTCAGACGGTCCTAAGAGACGCGGGTATGTTCCATCCTCTTAGAGACTTGGAATTTATGCTTCGCCTCAATATTGTTTGTGTATGTGTTAATACAATTCGAGAGCGATTTCGAATTTGTATTCCCCTTAGTACGAGTGATACGGGGATTGTATAGTAGAGTATGCCCGCACCATAGTTTTTATTTGGGGTGGTGTTATAATATATAAATATTATACGAGTATTTAATATATATATGAAATTCTGGAATTGGGAACTGCCTACTGTGATATGGTAAGTAGGACATGGTTGATGACTAATATTGTAAATACTTGTTTTGGGATAGTATAATATGACACTGGAAAACTTTATAAATTAATAAAGTTAAAACGAGAATTTTGGATACTAATTGAAATATTCTTTTCAAACAATTGTATCGTCCAATATTAAATCCTGCGAATAACCTATGATAAGTTAAATCATTGGGGAAAGACAGTGTGATATATGACGAGATAGACCGTTGGGAAGGTTAGTGCGATAGTTTTGCACATTAGAAGAGAGGTGAGAATTTCTCAAGAGAGTGTCGCACTAATATGTTGTTGCATTAGCCTGTAATCAATTTAAATACTTGCTAAACGAATTTTTAAATCATATACACTATCGGGCTCTGACCCGTTTCTATTTCTCTTTCTCTCTTGTATATATATGTATATATTACAGGTGCCCAACCACAGGGGCGTCCTGCTTAGGATCCCTTGGAAGGAACGTGCTGCAGCTTAGGTGGGAGTTGTAGGCCACTTGATTAGACGATTTCATTTACTTGATTCCACTTCTATCATTCTCAGTTGTTGGGGCATGTGTCGCCCTTTCCACTATTTAGTTGTTTTATTGGGACATTGTGATTCAGTTATTGTAGTCTTGATACTTTGGGATTTATTATGGTTTGGATGTTTTACTTTAAATTTTTATGTTGGGATTAAAATGTCCAATGTTTAAATTATTTGGATTATATGTTCCTGGATTATTGTGGTGTGATTCGTTATATATTAAATTGTTGTAAATAATTAAATCTTGTTTTCGAAATAAAATTTGAAAGGTAATGTTTAAAATGGTTTTGAAACCTAGCTTAATTAATTAGGGTGTTTTAATTGGAAAAGTTTTTCATTTGCGACAGTGATGCTAAGAATGAACCAACTGTTCACCTTGATTTTAATTTAATAAAGGAGTGATCGTCCGGTATTTAATTAGGTGGGGTGTCACAGGTGGTATCAAAGCATCAGGTTCTAGTGTCCTTTAGGATCTGTGCGGCTTATTATGCTTTCAGCGTTGCTTTCTTTGATATAGAGACCTAATACTAGGAATGTTGTGTTTATCTATATACATTGGAAATTCGTGCTTCTGCGATTTGTTTATACGAATGATGAACTCATCCAAATTTATTTAAATTTTCAGATGGATCGTCAAGAAAAACTAGCTAAAACGGTTAGGGGAGTCAACGAGCAAGATCGACTCACACCTCAGGTATCCCCAGAGAGAATATCAACCGCCGAGTTAGCAGGTATCGTGGCACAAGCAGTTACCACTGCGGTCTTGCAGTATCAAGAACGCAACACACAGCTCATGGGGGGAAAAGATCTAGAGAGTAAAATCAGTCTGTCATGACTTGAAATAACAAGTGTGTGAAGACACAAAAATCGCAACAACAAGCTCTTCAGGCCCGTAAAAGCCACGAAGGTAACAAATTATGCGGGGAAACCCAAAAGCGTCAGGGTCAACAAAGCCAAGGTCCGAGTGAAGTCACGAAGAAGTGTTTAAGAGATGAAATGGACGGTCATGAACATCAAACTTGTCCAGATAGGTCTAAAAAGGAACTTCAAATCAACCAGCGAGAACTTTTGGGACTCTGCTATATATGTGTAAATCCGGGTCACAAGTGGAAGGATTGTCCTTACCCTAACATAGCTTCTACGCAAATTTTCCACCAAGGCCAACAAGATCAGGGAAAAAGTAAGACTAGTCAACAAAGTGGTGAAGTGAAGCAGTTTCGAGAGAAGCATTTTCAGTGTGACAGGAAAGACCATAGTTGTCAGAATTGCCCCGAGCGAAATAAAGTCCCAAGTCGGCAAGGCCAGCAAGGCCGACATCGAAAGCAGCAGGGTCGGAGGGGGAGTAACTTCAGAGGCTGATGTTTTGGGTGTGGCAAGCATGGCCATAAACGCCAGGATTGCCCAAAGGGTGTTAGGGCCCCATAGCAGCAGTGTGCCCATAATGAGCCATAGGGGACACTTTTTCAACCTGCCCTTCCAGATCCAGCCCAGGTGCCAGCCCTACCAGCCATTCCAACAGCTCCAGTGCAGCAGGGGCAGTTATAGTACGAGCGTGTCTATAATGTCCACCGGGCAACAGCTCCACAGGCACCACCCGCGATTGAGGGTATGTTTCCTATCTATGGTACTATGGGTCGGGTTTTGTTTGATATTGGGGCGACGCATTATTTTATAGCTACACATTTTGCGAAGGCCTTAGGGTTGTTAGCCACAGTAGAGAGCACAGTGATGTGTGTAGACTCACCACTGGGGTGTGGGTCGCTTATCTTCTTTATATGCCGAGGAGTGGGGGTAGAGATTGGTAGTTTGGTATTACATGCAAACATGTTAGTCTTAGACATGCATGAGCATGATGTTATTATCGGTATGGATTGGCTCGCAGCTTATAGAGCCATTATTGATTGCTTCGGTGGGAGCATTGTTTTTGCCATTCTGGGGCAAGAGATGTTTGTAGTGGTGATGCCTCGCCCAGAGGGAGGTTCGACCGCTCATTTGTTTTATATAGAGGAGGATGCCTCTAAGGAGGTTGTGATTCCTTTAGACTCGATCCCAGTCGTTCGTGAGTATTCCGATGTATTCCAGGAGATACCAGGCCTACCCCCCAGTCGATAGATAGACTTTGTCGTAGATTTATTGCCAGATACGAGACCTATAGCACGCGCTCCATACCATATGGCTCTGGCGGAGATGCGAGAGTTACCAGATCAGATAGAGCAGCTATTAGGTCAGGGCTTCATTCGCAGGAGTACCTCACCTTGGGGCGCTCCAGTCTTATTTGTGAAGAAGAGATATGGTTCACTGAGGTTATGTGTGGACTACCGGGAGTTGAACAAGGTCACGATACGGAATAAGTATCTGTTGCCTCGAGTCGATGATCTGTTCGACTAGCTGAGGGGAGCAACCTTCTTTTCGAAGATAGATCTGAGGTCGGGGTACCATCAGCTACGTATTAGAGAGCAGGATGTTTCAAAGACTGGCTTCTTGACGAGATATGGGTCTTACGAGTTTAGAGTGATGCCATTTGGTCTCACAAATGCTCCAGCCGTATCATGGACTTAATGAACCGAGTATTTAGAGAGTTCTTGGATCAGTTTGTCATCGTCTTCATAGATGACATTTTGATATATTCACACTCCGAGGAGGAGCATGCCGAGCACTTGAGGTAGGTTCTTCAGACTTTACGAGAGCATCAGTTGTATGCTAAGTACGAGAAGTATGGATTCTGTTTGCGAGAGGTACAGTTCTTGGGGCATGTTGTTTCTGAACAGGGGATAGCAGTTGACCCTAGTAAAGTGTCAGCGATGAGGGAGTGGGGACAGCCCACGACACCGTCGAAAGTGCGTAGTTTCTTGGGGTTAGCCGGATACTACAGGAGATTCATTCAGGGATTCTCCAAAATAGTGGGTCCATTGACGAACCTGACTTGCAAAGGGGTACCATATGTTTGGGATGATGCTTGTCAATTTTCTTTCGACGAGCTGAAAGACAAGCTTACTTCAGCACCAGTCCTTGCTTTACCGAAGCCGGGTGTGGAGTACTTGGTTTACACCGATGTCTCTTTACGGGGACTTAGGGGAGTACTTCAGTAGGAAGAGAATGCTATAGCTTTTGCCTCCCGCAAGCTTAAGCCGCATACGAAGAATTACCCCACCCATGAACTGGAGTTAGCAGCGGTCATGTTTGCATTGAGGATATGGAGACACTATTTATTGAGGGAGAAGTTCCGTTTGTTCACAGACCACAAATCACTGCAATACCAGTTCACTCAGTGAGAGCTGAATATGCGTCAGCGCAGATGGTTAGAGTTTATGAAGGACTATCAGTTCGACATACAGTATCATCCGGGGAAAGCCAACGTAGTTGCTGATGCGTTGAGCCGTAGACCGGTAAATGAGGTAGCAGACGTCTAGAAAGCGAAGTGGAAGGAGTTGGGTCACCAGGACGCAGTAGCCCGTTCCTTCATATCTGTTATGATAGTCACACCCGAGATTGTTACGAGGATAATACAGGCCCAAACCACAGACCCGTTTTGCCAGGAGCAGATTGTACGACTTTTAGCCAAGGGTGCTGAGTCTTATTCTGTTAATTCTGATGGGGGTTTGAGGTTTAATGGGAGGTTAGTGGTTCCAGAAGGGGCAGAATTGCGTCATGAAGTGATGACCTAATCTCACGGGTCCCAATTTGCGGTACATCCTGGAGGAGATAATATGTACCAGGATATAATGAGGCAATACTGGTGGAGTGGGATAAAGAAGGACATTGCTGAGTTCGTGTCCAAGTGTTCTACCTGCCAGCTGGTGAAGGTGGACCATCAGAAACCTTCATGAATACTTCAGCCATTGGAAGTACCCGTATGGAAGTGGGAGAGTATTTCCATGGATTTTATTACAGGGTTGCCTATATCACAGCGGGGCCACGACTCTATCTGGGTGATTATAGACCGTTTGACCAAGGTGGCTCATTTTCTGCCGGTGCAGACTAATCATACCATAGGTCAGTATGCTCAGTTGTTCATTGTTGAGATTATAAGATTAAATGGGGTGCCCCTGAATATTGTGTCAGATAGAGACAAGATTTTCGTGTCACATTTCTGGGAAAGCTTTCAGGAGGCTATGGGTACTGAGTTAAGGTTGAGTTCAGCTTATCACCCACAGACAGATGGACAAACAGAGCGTACTAATCAGATGTTGGAGGATATGCTACGCATGTGTGTTCATGATTTTGGAGGAGGTTAGGAGCCACATCTTCCACTGATAGAGTTTACTTATAATAACTCTTATCAGTTTACAATTGACATGGCTCCATTTGAGGATTTGTATGGCAGGCCTTGTCGTTCTCCAACTTGTTGGCTCGAGGTGGGGGATAACAAGTTGCTAGGACTAGAGGTAATTCAGGAAACCTCCGCGAGGATTGAGATGATCAGGAGTCGCATTCGAGTAGCCCAGGACAGGCAGAAGAGCTACGCCGATGAGAAACGGTTCTTCCAGGAGTTTAATGTGGGGGACCAAGTGTTACTGCGTGTATCTCCTATGAAGGGAGTGATGAGGTTCGAGAAGAAGGGGAAATTGGCTTCTAGGTACGTAGGACCATTTCCCATCATCGAGAGGATTGGGCCAGTTGCATACAGGTTGGGACTGCCAGAACAATTTCATCGCATTCACGATGTATTCCACATCTCGTCGTTGAGACGATATCTTCGGGATCATGTGGCCCATACTCACATCACGATAGATGAGATAGACTTACAGCCTGATAGCTCTTACGAGGAGAGACCGGTGGCTATCCTAGACTATAGTGAGAGTAGATTGAGGTCGAAGATAGTTCCACTTGTACGGATCCAGTGGGAGCATCATGATGTGGAGGAATCCACTTGGGAGCGCGAGGCCGATATGCGCGAGAGATATCCATATTTGTTCTTACCAGGTATGCCTTATTTTCCGAATTTCAGGAAGAAATTCCGTTATTAGGGGGGAAGTATGTAATACCCCGTATTTTTATGCTATATTAATTTGGGGATTTATTAAATTTAATGTGAATTAATTATTTAATAAAATCCGAAAAATTAATTATGTTATAATTATTAACGTGACGAGAGTTAGTAATTATGGGAAATTTGTCGAATACTACTAATGAGCAAAGTAATATATAATATTGGTTATATTGAATGTCACGAGTGAATAAAATGACAATTTTAGAAATTGGAGTCGGGACGCGCCCGTGTCGCGTCGGGACTAAATATTGATAAATAAAAGTGAATATTTTATAAGTTGCTCGTATGGTCGTTTTGAGTGTGCCAACGCGTCCAGAAGGGTCAAGATAGTCAGAAAAGTGTGCCCGGGGGTTTAGTTTGGGTCTCGGGGCATTTTTAGGCCTAATTAGTACCCCGGGAGGGCATTTTGGACATTTCACATTTTTGGGTAATTAAACCCACGAAAATTAAAAGGGTTATATCAGATATCTGGGTTATCATCTAGGGTTAGAAATCTCAAAACACTAGAACGTCAATTGGAAAAGAGAGGAGAGAGGAGAGAGCTCTCAAGGCATTCCAAGGCTCAAAACTCAACCGTTTGCACCGCTGCCACCGCCAACGCGTAGAACGCGAGACGGGGAACGCAACCACACCAATTTTGGCACCAAAACAGACTTCTAAAAATCCCAGGAAAGTGTTTATCTTTCTTATTTTGTTGATGCATCTTTCATATTAGTTTAGGAGTAATTAAAATGAGTTTTTATCGAAGAAACCTAAAAGATGAGATAAGAAATTGCATGTAGGGATGGATTAATTGTTATTCTGGAAACCCCTTAACATGTAGAGGATTGAACCATGAATTTATGAGGTTGTAGATGAAGAAAATTCTGGAAAAGATGGATTGGAACATATTAATGACATTTTAGGGTTCTTGAGGTTTTATATGAATTTGGGGCTTGTTGATCCATGTTTAATAATAGAAATCTACATGCTTTCCGTTGAAATTTCATAGTATGATGATATAATGTCAGTAGTATAAATTTTGGGTCGATTGCGTATGAAAAATATGGATTTGGTGAAGGTTAGAAGATGAAACCCGTAACTGCAAATCTGCAGATTTCGCAGACATGCTTGATCGATCGATTGAGCCCAGAGCTTCGATCGATCGAAGGTTCGATCGATCGAGCCCCAAACCTCGATCGATCGACCCCTCCTGGAAGACTCCTATTTCCCTTTTTAAATTAGTTAAATTCAAGTTAATGTGAAATAATTCTTGGACATCCTTAATAAAATGTTTTGGGAGATGTGGAAGACCAGTAGGACATATGAATAATGTTGGGGCCTTTAATGTGAGACGAGAATTGTATTTTTGGGATTATTTCATAAGGAATGATGAAATCTTGTATTAAAGGGAGAGATTACGTAAAAATGATTACGACGGAAAATAGATGAATTCCTACTGAATTTATACTTGGGAGAATAGATTCCATGAGTGTTAGGTAGTAAGTTGGGAGAATACCTCAAATTAAAGTTAAAGACGAATCGTTAAAGGTGATAACCGATAATGAGATATGATGATAAATGTCATAACTATGGGATTTGAGATATACCTAATATGGATATGGTAATATTAGTATAGTTTTATGATTTTGTATGCATATAATATCTATGTGTGAGAAAAATATACCCACGCTACTTGCTATCCCTGAGGTTTCCGCGCTGGGATGATCGTATCTCGTGTTCCTTATGGGGGCTATTGGCTCGTACCCTAGGAGATAGATATCCTTGGTACAGGCTATCGAATTGATAGTTCAGACGGTCCTAAGAGACGTGGGTATGTGCCATCCTCTTAGAGACTTGGAATCTATGCTTCGCCTCAATATTATTACTGTATGTGTTAATACAATTTGAGAGAGATTCCGAATTTGTATTCCCCTTAGTACGAGTGATACGGGGATTGGATAGTAGATTATGCCTGCACCATAGTTTTTATTTGAGGTGCTGTTATAATATATATATATATATATATATATATTATTCGAGTATTTAATATATATATATATATATGAAATTCTAGAATTTGGAACTGCCTACTGTGATATGGTAAGTAGGACATGATTGATGACTCATATTGTAAATACTTGTTTTGAGAAAGTATAATATGACACTGGAAAACTTTATAAATTAATAAAGTTAAAACAAGAATTTTGGATACTAATTGAAATATTCTTTTCAAACAATTGTATCGTCCAATATTAAATCCTGCGAATAACCTAAGATAAGTTAAATCATTGGGGAAAGATAGTGTGATATATGACGAGATAGGCCGTTGGGAAGGTTAGTGCGATAGGTGTGCATATTGGAAGAGAGGTGAGAATTTCCCAAGAGAGTGTCGCACTAATATGTTGTTGCATTAGCCTGTAATCAATTTAAATACTTGCTAAACGAATTTTTAAATCATATACACTATCGGGCTCTGACCCGTTTCTATTTCTCTTTCTCTCTTGTATATATATGTATATATTACAGGTGCCCAGCCACAGGGGCGTCTTGCTTAGGATCCCTTGGAAGGAACGTGCTGCAGCTTAGGTGGGAGTTGCAGGCCACTTGATTAGATGATTTCATTTACTTGATTCCACTTCTATCATTCTCAGTTATTGGGGCATGTGTCGCCCTTTCCACTATTTATGTGTTTTATTGGGAGATTGTGATTTAGTTATTGTAGTCTTGATACTTTGGGATTTATTATGGTTTGGATGTTTTACTTTAAATTTTTATGTTGGGATTAAAATGTCCAATGTTTAATTTATTTGGATTATATGTTCCTGGATTATTGTGGTGTGATTCGTTATATATTAAATTGTTGTAAATAATTAAATCTTGTTTTCGAAATAAAATTTGAAAGGTAATGTTTAAAATGGTTTTGACACCTAGCTTAATTAATTAGGGTGTTTAAATTGGAAAAGTTTTTCATTTGCGACAGTGATGCTAAGAATGAACCAACTGTTCACCTTGATTTTAATTTAATAAAGGAGTGATCGCCCGGTATTTAATTAGGCAGGGTGTCACTATATATTGGAATTATTCCATACAAAAACCATTCTGAGTCATAGATAAATTTTATCCTATCACGATTCCCACATAGTCTATGATGTTGTTTTGATGAAGTAGCGGCCAAGATTCAAGATATATCATTTTGTGTTTATTGGTGAACGTTTCACGTCTTCATATCATATAACATTCTGAGATACTCTTTGTTACGAACAGATAATGTCTATGGGACCCAAAAAATGATTTAAGGATGAACTCATAATGTCTTCAAACATTTTAAAAATGATTTTAAAATGTTTTAACTTCATTTTCTCGAAGATATCTTCGTTTATTCTAAGATAAATACATTTTAGAGTCTTATAGATATTTCCTTTGTGTCTTGGAAGATCAATAGACATTTATTGTTGTTCAAACCACATCAGCATGTCATTTTAACGATATACATATCTCATTCGAACGAGATGTATATGCCATTCTCACTACAGACCAATATCGTTCTAACAATGTGCTGACTTCAGGTTTTTTATTAAAGGCAATTTTTTCTCAGAATTTCGAGGTGTGCTGAACAAAAAATTAAACAAAAAAAACTTTATTTTATCTACACTTGTTTACAAAGTTTTCCAAAGTTAAAAATACCCTTTTCTAAATTTAAAAACATCCTTTGTGTTTTAAGATCCGATCTTTTACACACATATCCTTTAAGGATCTTGTGTTTGCACCACGATTTATTCTTCCATCATTGAAGAACTTATTTTCATGTGATGGACTCTGTATGTGATGTTTTGCGGTGAAGAAGCGGTGGACTCTGATTTCTAAATTGTAGGCGCTTGACAAAGCAATTCGATGGATACCAAGGCGCAAGTGAACTAATGTGTTGTGGACCTTGTGTAGGGGGACTCCTATGTTGCACTGTGGAGGAGAGGTTGAAGCATAGAAGAGCATCAAGGCTTGTGGGGTATCTAGTCATTGAGTAAGTACACTGTCTATACTTTGTAAAACCGTATCGTAGTGATTATCTGACTTGGGTCGTCCGAGGTTTTTTCTCTTAGTGGTTTCCGCATACATTGATGTTGTGTGCTTTATGAACTTGATTTATTTTACTTGCTTAACAACACTAGATGCATGTTTAGGTTTAACAAGATAAAATTGGGTTAAGTAAAATTGGTGCAAATTAAAATTGAAAAAAGTTTGTTTGGGGAAAAATTATTTTCACCTAAAGCGCACATAAAAAAAAGGGGACCTACAAATTGGGATAGAGTAAGTGATTTCTTGTCTGAAAGTATGAATGACGAATCTTTACATGCGATCCTTATTCCATCTTCTCTCAAAATCTCCTTGGGTTCTCTCAAAGGTATAAAGATTCTATAGTTTATTTTCCTGATGTGAATTATGTGATTAATGAGGTCTACCATTCCTAATTAATCCTTAAATTCCCAGGTCCCTATTAGGCCTATTTTTTGGCCTCCAAATGAGACTAAAATACTACCGAGAATAATCCAGAACTTCGCCTAAGGGTATACCTATCCTCTGGGACCAAGTTAATAAATAAAAACACATAATCGGGAGTTCATGTCACTCTAAAGTATGCTCTAAATTCTAGTACCTAATAACTCGCGGTAATACCTTACAACGTAAGATAAAAACATATATAAATATATTTATTTTATGCGTAACCGCATATAGTCCAACTTAGTTAATTACAACCATTAATTAAATATAACATGTGGCACAAACAAATTATGTAATATGCAAATTTTATCATCATATAAATATGCAATTTATTATTACCAAATCACTTAAGTAATAATTAATCCCAATTTATTTATCCTCATAATTAACACTTATTAAGTAAATATAAAAAATATAGAGCATTATGGCCTTCCCCCTAATAAAGGAATTAAATCCCAATAATTCACTACATAGCTGACTAGAATAGTTTCAGATACCTCTGTCTGATGTTATCTTCCCTCTCTCACATCGACTAATCCTCATTGTGATTCCCCCACTAAACAAGCACTAAATGAATCACCTTGGAGCGAAGTTTATACTCTTTTCTGTCTAAAATGGCAGCTGCCTCACATTGGGCTGAAGATTTATCTCATCAAGATCAATGTGTTGATACTCTAATGAATTTATAATGAGTCTCTGTAACACCGAGACATAAAAAAATCATTCACCCTCTTCAAGTGATTCGAGAACGCTAAATGGTACACGACTGGTCCAATTCGATCAATAGTAGTAAATGGTCCCACATACCGAGGAGCCAACTTTCCCTTCTTCCTGAACCACATAAATCCCTTCATGGGAGACACATTAAGTAATACCTAATCTCGAAAAGAAATATCTAGGTGCCTCATATTCGCATCTGCATGACTCTGCCAACTCTAGACAGTCCAAATCCCGTCTATGATCATCTTCACCTTCTCCGCTGTGTCATTAAAAAATTAGGTCCAAAAATCTTATTCTCCCCCACCTCTATCCAATAAGTGGGTGAACCGTATGGACTTACATATAAATCCTCAGATGGACCCATGATAATCGTGAGATGGTAAAGTTTATTGTAAGAAAACTCTAGCAACGACAAGTATTACTCCTAACCACCCTTTATGTCATGGATGTGCATCCATAACATGACCTCCAATATCTAATTCACCTACTTTGTGTTCCATCCGTCTACAGGTGATACGAGGTACTCAACCTCAACTCTAACCCAATGCCTGTAGAGAACTCCTCCAAAAATGGTACACGGACATCTTGTCCCTATCTGATATGATATTGAGTAGTACACAGTGAAGCTTTACAATCTCGGCATTAAAAATTCTAACATGCTGCTCCAAAGTCAAATTTGTTCGAAGTGAAAAAAAGTGATCCACCTTGGTTAAACGGTTAATGATATCCTAAATGGAATCATGCCCCCGTTGTGATGTAGACAACCCTGTGGAAATTGTCATCCACTTCCACAATAGAATTCCAAGAGGATGTAGAATCCAATATATATATATATATATATATATATACATCACACAATATATGTATAGATTTATATGATGTCGCTTCACTCATGCACATACCCTAAATTATCCCAATCCCCAATGGCAAATTATTCTAACCAAATTAAAGTTTATTCCACTTGCAACCTATATTAAATCCATTCTCGTGTTAATATAGTTTAAACCTCAAATTAAACTCGAATTAAGTGTATAACAATCACCCCCTAATTAATTATAACCACACCTACATCCCAAACTTCCGTTATCCGCCCAAACCATTTGAACGACCTCCTAATTTGTTCGAATGAGAATGCCCACCATGTTCCAATGACACAACAATATTTATTGACCATGATTAATGGTGGCCATCTCCTTCTTTATAAAAAAAATGTAAATTCGAATTAATACCTCCATTGACGAGCAATAAGCTTTTCTCCAGCAACCCAAACATTACCATATTCAAAACTAAGTACAGTTTATGATCGGATTTCCCAAAACTATTTAAAATCTCCAACATCACATAAGGTTTCATTTAAGTTAGGCCCTAGGATAGGTATTACCCATAAAATCCACACTATGTTGATTAAGTCTAAATAAATAATATACGAGTCTTTAAATTATTAGGTATCATTCTAAGCATGACTTGAAATAAACTAAATGCATAAATAACTAAATCATCATAAAAGTGGTGAATCATACAATCTATGACACTAAACTAGCAACAATAATACAATCATAGCATAATAGACAGTCTTGAAATAAAATCCCAAACGAATGTAATAATAATAATAATAATAATAATAATAATAATAATAATAATAATAATAATAATAATAATAATAATAATAATAGTAGTAGTAGTAGTAATAATAATAATAATAATAATAATAATAATAATAATAATAATAATAATAATAATAATAATAATAATAATAATAATAATAATAATAATAATAATAATAATAATAATAATAATAATAATACTGACACGACATCATGGTAAATGAGAATATAAGAGTGAGCACATAGGCTTGACACCTACATCTTAGAAGATCAGCTATTGAGAACTCAAGATTGGATCAGGGATGAGGCTGCACATGTGGCCTATGTCCTAAAAATGTTGATATCCTATGTTAACAACAAGTTTAAGTAGGATAAAAGTATAATTGATTCTAAATAAGTATATAATTATGCATTTTCTTCCCATCTTTTAGTAGCTTTTATGTTATCCGAAAACCCAATAATCCTAAATATCACATGCGTCTAATCCCAGACCCAAGTAAACCCCATGATTACATATTATTCATTTCAATTAAATATTCATAAATAATTCTTTTATGGCTCTCAAGTATATACATCTAATAGAAAACACACATTGACCTGTATATACAAATATGTACTATTCATATAAATTATTATATAATTAACTGTCGGAGTACCAAAGTGTTTTTGTCACATAGCCCAGGGTAAGCTCGTCTCTCTCTCTCTCTCTCTCTCTCTCTCTCTCCCGGGATACCAAAGTGGCATCATCCCCCATCCTAGTGTACAACTCATATCTATCTACCGATGTACCAAATGGCATCATCGCATAGCCCATGGTAAACCCTTCTCTCTTTCTCGGGATACTGAAGTGGCATTGTCACCTAGCCCTGAGTACTAAAATACTATAGTTCTCTCCATCGTATGGCCCAAGGTATAACCCGTATATATCTGTCGTGATACAGAAGTGACATCGTCACATAATCCATAAGAATGTCAGTCATCGACACACGCTGTAGGGTAAACCTGTCTCTATCTATCGGGACACCGGAGTTAGATTCCCGTCACACGGTTCATAATTACCCATGCTCTCTATGTTTCACATAACACACAAGACAGGTAAACCTGCTTATACAAAGGTCACTAAGTGTTAACTAGGCTACCAAACTCATTTCTCACTTACTTACGTATAAAAATCTAAATTAACAAAGTCCCAACCTTTAACCCATAGTATTCATATCTTCCTACAGAATCTAATTAAATTAGAGGTCATACTAAGCTATCCCAAGCTCACCTAAAGTCAAATTAACTTATCCCTATGCCTCAATTTCCAATAAACTAATCATAACAAAAAGGCGAAACCAAATAACTAATCCAAAATTTTGATAAAATATTAATAAAAAAAATTTAAAAATGAGAGAAATAAGAAAATCGTGCCCACATGTTCGTAATTCAATTTTTTACAACTTTATGGGTTGGATCAATCCAAAATAAGTTCGGATATATTTGACCAACCTGTATTCCTTTATCTTCCCCAAAAATCCATTTTCTCTCTCCAAACTCCATGGATGTTAATCAAAGCTCTAACCCAGCAGTATAAGATCATTCAAAAGATAATTTTCCTTACTAATATATAATTCTAATGAAAATCCAACAAGATTATCCATAACTCCCATCATAAATTAAGAACATATCTTCAATTTGGCATTTAGAACATAATCTCATGAAATCTCTAAATTTGTATAAAGATTTCCATAGCTTTGTGAAATTAACATGAGTTTATCATGTAATTTCAGTAACTAATCCAATTCTAATTAATCTCATCAATTTCAACGAAAATCCATGAAGAATTTCAACCAGATCATAGTATCTCCTTAACGTGGCTAATCACTTAATTAGTTGATTATGTTATCTAAAAATTTAGATTTAAATACTTAGGTTAGAATCCAAAGAATAAATATATTAAAACACAAAAACAATTATATTAGTATACTAAGTAAACTTGCCTCTAAATCAAGGTGGTGAATTCCAAGTCAACTGCTCCAATTATTCTTCTCCTTCTAAGACAATTGTCCCATTTCTTCAATCCATATAAATTTCAGGTTAAATTTAGCAGTTGATGACACTATGGTTCTTATGTTTTTATTTGAGATTTCCCTTTAAATGTTGATAAAATCTCGTGTAATTGTTGTTAAATTTAGGTTACAATCATATATGTGAAGTGTCTTTAATGTTTGGTTGTTGGTTAGGGATTCGATGGAACTTGGGAAGTCATTAATGGTTTTTCAAATATAGAACTTGGGTTTTAGAGAAGGTGAATCCCACATCAAGAAAAAGTTTCAACCTACAAAGGTGATCGATTGATCAAACTTGATAATTTCTTGATCGACCAACTAGGATTGTAGAAAACTTATTTACAAGCTAGTTTCATATTTTTGGTCTTATTTATAAATTTCTTACGAATCTTTTACCAAGAGTGAGCAAGGGATGAAATTCTAGGTTGGTGATTTTGGTTTGGGCTTTGTGTTGTGACAGGATTATTGGATTCTGGGACTTAAAGCTAGGATCGATAAGCCTTTAGGTGTATTATACTTATAGAATATAGTGAATTCTAATGTTTGAGGTTTTGGAAATCGGGTTCAGGTTATTTGGGTGTTTAGATATTGGTTGGTTTGTGGGGGTCAAATTATGTAAGATGTATCAGATGAAAATCTGAGAGCATGATGGGTGTTAATTAGGATTTTGTAACTGTTGATACCTATACGTTGAAAAATAATGGCACTAAAGTTGTTTAAAAGGTTTAAGACAGTTTAAATGGTTCTGAACGGTTTGTTTAAGAAACTCCTTTTTTTACAAAACAAATAATAACACAAGATGTTTATAAAACTTATGAACGAGATATTTCAGTTATTAAGCATCCATGCTTTAACAAAACAAAACTAAATAATTTCTAAATCAGTACACAACTAGAAGATCATGAGAGGATGATGAAACATGCAACAACATAAAATTTTAACGTGGTAAAATCCAACCCAGTTGGGAAAACATCCATGGAGGTCTCTACACCTCAAAACAAAATTCCACTAAAAAATAATATAAGTTACAAGTAATATAACAAACTAAACACACAATCAGACCTATTCTAAGTCAAGAAAATATACTATCTCCGTTAGGTTTATTCTGACTTCACTTAAGGATCTGATGTTGAAGTTGTTCTCCTAGATTTAATCCTCTTCTCCTTTTTAGCTTTCAATCAACTCTAAAGTAAAAAATCACTCTACCAACACTAATTTAGTGTTGTGGTGTGAATGGTGTAAGTGGTGAAGTGCCTAAACACATGCATGAAACACACACGCACTTATACAAATAATATACCTATCAAATTATGTTCTAAAATGTATATATGATTTCTCAATCTCAGTTTGTTTGAAAATCTCATACTTCTGATCTTTATTTACATCCACAGATCTCGAGGGAACCTTGATATCAAAAGGATACAAGGTCCTAAACACTTTATTTATTTTATTTACACAGTAATTTCATAAAATGTGAAATATATGAAAGTGTAAAACCCCATTCAAGATCTTAACTAGATCTAAATCTCGTTTTTCTTATAAACTGGAAACAAAAAAAGATTTGTTGGTTCTAGTTTTAATATAAAAATTTAAGAGTAAAACAACCAATAAATGAAGATTTCTTGAAGAAAGAAATCAATCTAAGTATGCATGCGTGTTTTGTATCACACACAGTTCAGATATACACTTTCTATGAAGAGAAAATGAAATCCAAACTTTGTGACTTAGTTGGACAAGATATTAAAAACCAGAGAGGATGGATCTTCACATGATCGAACACACTCAAACTCACAAGGGTTTTTTGTAAAGAAAAATTACAAGAGTTTGATTTAGGGTTTGAATTTCTCTCTCTTCTTATTTTCTTTCAAAACACAACTGATCCAAAGATTGTAAACATATAACTAAGGTCATCTATTTATAATGTTGGATGGAAGGGTGTAGAAGGTTGAAGCAATACAACGGTTGAGATTAACTCTGGTTGATCGATGTAAATCTAATGGCTTACAACACACCGCAATTAAATGAGCTCTCATTATCCACAAGGTTGAGACTTGGATTGTTAAAAATAACATGCAGACCGTAGATAAAATAGATCCAAGGGCTGGTAATGGTTCTCAGGAATATGAGAGTAAGAAAACACAATATGGACCGTTGTGGATGCAACACGTGTGTGGCTTAGATGGGCTACAAAACGCGTGTTTTGAAAGTTTAAATAATTCCATTTTGTACCACACAATTCTCTGCCTCTTTTGTATTCTACCCGGTCAATGTTTTTGGAACGAATAGATATTACAAATTAGCCCATAACATTTTAAAACCAAATTTTAATTGTTTTAAAAATGTTTATAAATTCCTAAAAATTATTTTAAAATCCTAAAAATTATTAGAAAATTATTTTAATAGGAATTAATACTCACACACCTAATATGATATGAATGCAACATAGAAATTCAATCGTATGTGTAGTGTTGGTATTATGCCTTTGAGACTATTAGAGGAAAAATCATGTAGAGTCTGAGGTTCTTTGGTAGACTGGGGTATGACTCAAATTTTGTCACTATTTCCAAACTAGATAAGCGTCTATATAATATAGACTCAAGTGAGTCAAAGATATAGGGTGCTTCAATATCCCCCTTTGGAAATATGAGACAAAATCTCCTTTGAGTCATCGTGGACTCATAGGGATACTAGAAAATAAGAAAATCCTATTCCTATACAAAATTCTATCTACCCCATATCCTACAAAAGAAAATTACATTACTCAACTAAATACAAACCGATACCCTAACAATATTTTGATAAAACAAGGTACTGATTTCCTCAAAATAAGAAAACTAAGATCAAGTATTTTAGTTGAAGTAATCAAAATAATGTCCAAGTGGACTCAAAGTTTCTCCCCCATTTTGTCTCAAAAGGACAAAGGGTGGGAACAAATATTCATGAACAAATAAATTATAAACAAGATAAATATTTATCAACGCATAAACACCAATCGAGTCACATGAAGGATCTCCTATATAAAACAGATATATGAGGTGTCTTTTATCATTTATGAAACATCCGTGCCCTATATCCTCAAAGATCAATCCTGAGCGTGAATATGATCGGATGATATTTATGAGATGACAAACATTTATTCAAGAAATATCATTCCAATAGATTTTCGTAAAGACTCAAATATGATATTATTTAAAGGCTTTGTGAACAAATTAGATAATTGGAGATCAATAGGCAAATACATAATTTCCAATTTTTCATAGATTCTACTAATTCACGGATAAAGTGATATCGAATCTTAATGGGTTTTGTTCGAGAGTGTTGCACAGGATTTTTGGAAATATTAAATGCACTTTGATTATCACAATATATGTGTAACTTATCTTCAATAATGCCATAATCTTTTAACATCTGCTTTATCCAAAGTAATTGCGAACAACAGCTTTCGGCTTTAATATACTCTGATTCAGCAGTAGATAACGATGTACAATTATGTTTTTTTACTATATCATCCTACTAAATTATTTCCTATGTAATAACATGCTCCTGGCGTACTCTTACTATCATCAAAACACCCTACCCAATCAGCATCGATGTAACCAATTATAGTTGTGAATGTGTCATTGGTGTACTGAAGTCCTAAATTGAGAGTTCCTTTAACATATTTAATAGTTCTCTTAACACAGGATAAATTACTCTCTTTAGGTACATTTTGATATCTAGCATAGACACAAACAACATACATAATGTCAGGGCGTGAAGCAGTGAGATATAGTAAGCTTCCTATCATACTGCGATAAAGAATGGGATCAATAAATTTCCCATGTTCATCCTTAGACATTTTTACGGAGGTATTCATGGTGTCCTAACATCTTTTGCATGTTTTTGGTCGAATTTCTTAACAATATCTAAAGCATATTTGGATTACGAAATGAATAATCCTTCTGAATTTTATTTGACTTGAAGTCCTAAAAAGAATTGTAACTCCCCCATAAGAGACATTTGGAATTCTCCATGCATACCCTTGGAGAAATTTTAAACTTCGGTTAAGGATGTTGATCCAAAAATGATATCATTTACGTAGACTTGGGCTATAACAACAGGTTTGTCAAAATGTTTAACAAATAGAGTTGGGTCATCACCACCTCTCCTAAAGCCGTTGTTTAATAAAAAAGCAGAGAATCGATCATACCAAGCACGAGGTGCTTGTTTTAGACCATATAAGGCCTTTTTCAATCGAAAAATGTGATTTGGATAGTGAGGGTCAATAAAACCTTTTGGTTGTTCTACATAGAATTCCTTGGTTAGAATACCATTAGAAAACGCAAATTTCACATCCATTTGTTAGAGAGTGAATTCGAAATGACAAGCTATTGCTAAGAGTAGACGAACAAATTCAAGGTGAGATAATGAGGCAAATGTTTTCTCAAAGTCTATTCCTTCAATTTGAGAGTGTCCTTGGGAAACTAATCTAGTCTTACTTCGAATGACCAACCCAGTCTTATCTGTTTTATTTTTAAAAACCTAGCATGTGCCAATAACATTTTTATTTTTTGTCCTGGGTACAAGATACCAAACGTCATGAGCGATAAATTGAAGAAGTCCCTCCTGCATAGAACTTATCCACATGGAGTCACTTAGGGCTTCATTTACATTCTTTGGTTCCACAAGAGGCACAAAGTATGAACAATGAGAAAAATTACGTAGCTGGGATCTTGTACGAATGGGCTCAGTAGGATTACCAACCACGTTGTCTAAGGGGTGCTCTTTAGAAACCCAGTTAGTTACTTCGGACATTTCAGTTGGTAAAGGATCATCTATCTCTGGAGAGTCACAGTTAATAATATTTTCAGACTCTTCCACGGTAGTTGGTCCTGTGGGTTTACTCTCAACATTAGTGCCACTAACAATCACATTAATGAATTCCATGAGGGTTTTAGTTCAAAGATTATAGACACGATAGGCTCTACTATTTGGAGAGTAACCTAAGAAGATGGATTTATCACCTCTGGTTTCGAATTTGGTCAAATGTTCTCTGACCATACATACATAGCAAGAACTGACAGAGGTTCTAAAATATTTTTGGTTAGGTTTCTTGTCGTACCATAATTCGTAAGGTGTCTGCTTGGTGTCTTTTCTAAGATAGACATGGTTTATGATGTGGCAGGTAGTCCTAATAGCTTCAACCCAAAAATACTTAGGAAGGCTTTTGGCATGAATCATAACTCATGCCATTTCATGAATAGTTATATTCTTTCTTTCAGCTATACCATTTTGATGAGGGGTTTTAGGAGCGATAAATTCGTGTTGATAACCATTTTAGGTACAATATTCAGTTACTCCTAGGTCTATAATCTCTCCCCCACGAACACTACGGATACAATTTACTTGACTATCCTTTTCATTCTCAATACGTAGAAGAATTTTTACAAATTATTGAAAGGTGTTGGACTTTTGTTTATGGAAAGTTATCTAAGTAAAGTGGGTAAAATCATCGACCATAACTAAGATGTAGCTATTTCCACATATACTAACCGTTCTAGCAGAACCCATTAGGTCCATATGAATAAGTTCTAGAGGTTTAGTAGTCAAAACATCTTTGATTTTCCTATGGGCATACTTAACCATTTTTTCTTCTTGACAAGGTCCACAAACAATGTTTGTTATAGACTTTATCTTAATAAGACCTCTAACTATTTCTTGAGAGCACAATTTACCAAGGCTAACAAAATTTATGTGACCCAACCTATTATGCCAAATCTCATTATCATCCATTCTGACAATGTTACAAACCTCATTATTTAGATTAACTGTATAACAGTTATTTGGGGTACAAAAGCCTGTAATAATGCAGTCACCATTTTCATTTAAAATTTTGCAATTATTCTTTGAAAATGTGACAGTATGGTTGGAGTCACAAAATTGTGATATACTTAATAAATTTTCTTTAAGACCTTTTACTAGAAAAACATCTTCTAAGACAGGTAACCCTTGTTCATGGAGAGTCCATTGACCAATGATTTGGGTTGATACCCCATATCCAAACAAACTTTATTGTCGGATAAGTTAGTTTTATTTAGAAGTTTGGTTTCATCCCAGGTAGGGCTGTAAACGGATATTCAAAAACCCGCATCCGTCCGATATCTGAATTCGAATTTGCAGATATTTATCCGAAAAAATGGAAATGTATACGAATATGGATACTCTATAATAATATCTGAGAAAATGGATATGGATACGGATAGTAGTAATATCCGACACGGATAATCCGTATCCGATACAGAGTATCCATTTTACCGAATATCCATTTTACCGGATATCCTTATCCGTCTAACACTAGTTTAAAATATTTCTTATATAATATTTTAGGTATAAAGTAATACTTAAAATAAAAGTTAGGGTAGATGTTTAATTATGAAAACTTTAAAATCTAATCTTCTAACCTAATAAATCAAAAACAGCAATCGTCCAGACCAAAACACATTTGTGCCCTTTTCTCCATCTCGTCCAGCCGCCCAAACGCTCCATCCCTCTCCCTCGTCCAACTGCCCAAACGCTCCATCCTGCCCACCCAAACGCTCCAGTCTCCAGTCTCTGGTTGTCTATCAAGCTGCCGCCGACGATAAAAACCGATCAAACCTTTCCTTACAGGCCGTCGGCGATGAAAACTGATACCGAGGTAATATTATTGCAGGTCTCATAATATTTTTGTAGATCCAATAGTCTCTAGGGATTAATCCTTTGCAGGGCTCATGTTTCTCCTTGGTTTGGTTATTTTTTATGATAATGGCCGAGACAGTCTTTCTGTAGTGACCGAGCCAGTGTATTTTGATATGTATTAAATCAATGATGATGGCCGAGACAATGTATTTTGATATTTTATGTTGATATTCTGTAGTGGTCTATTGATATTCTGTATTGGTGTTGGTATTGATATTATGTAGTGATATTCTGTAGTGGTATTGATATTCTATTGATATTCTATAGTGGTCTATTGATATTAATGTAATGTATTGATATTCTGTAGTGGTCTATTTTTTTTATATTATGTAGTGATGTAATGCAGTGGTCTGTTCTGATCAGTGATGTAATGTAGTGGTCTATTTTGATTTACAATTGTTGTTGAATTATTTACTGAATTTTGTATGTATAGTCTATTTTGTTATTCAAGCAACAATGTATAGACTGTTTCGTTTTTATATATAGATTAAAGTGATTATTTGTTTTTATATAAAAGACTGTTATTTATTTTTTTATATAAAAGAGTGTTAAAGTGAATGGGGGTATTATAGTGACCCAATTCCCATGTATAGATTATTTGTTTTCGTATAAAAGACTGTTAAATTTGAAAACTATAAATCCAACTCATTTGACCATTAGAATTGAATTGCAACTGTTAAACTATTTTTGTACTAAAATTGTTAAATTTGTTATTCGTGATTATAGGATTATGTCGGAAGAAGAGGCAAGCCGAGCAAATATTTCAACCAATGCATCTTCCCCTGCTCCTCCCAGTAGTGAGAATCAAATCAGTGATGCATCAAAATAAGCAAACAAGAAGCGCACATCTGAGGCTTGGAATCACTTTTCTCGTGAGACACACCCGGATAATAATGTTACCGCCACTTGTAATTATTGTAAGAGAAAGTTTGATGCTGGAAGTTCGAAGGGGACGTCTCATTTAAATAATCATTGGAAATCATGTAAAGAAAAACAAAGAGATGATGGTGGTGATATTCGACAAAAAATTCTCGGAAGTTTCAAGTCTCCCACCGATCCAATTCCAAAGGTCAGAAATCATAAGTTTGACCCGGAGGTGGAGCGAATGCTATATGCTCAAATGGTTGCACGACACGATTATTCATTTCTTATGGTTGAGCACGAGTATTTCAGGTATTTTCTTTCTTATTGTTGCCCCACATACAAATTTCGTTCAAGAGCTACTGTGAAAAATGATTTGAAAAAAATGTTTCAAGATCGAGAAAGAAACACTTTACAAAGTTTTGGAAAATCTTTCATCAAGAGTTACCCTAACCACTGATATATGGACTCCTAAGCATCAAGGCACTGGTTATTGTTGTTTAACATGTCACTATATTGATGATGAATGGGATTTGCATAAAAAGATAATTGCTTTTTGTTGGATTGAATGTCCTCACGATGCGGAAAATGTGGCCGAGTGGGTGAAGGCTTGAATCTTGGAGTGGAATATTGATAAGAAACTAATAACTATTGTAGTTGATAATGCTAGCTATAATAAGCCAATGGTTGATCATATTAAATTGTGGTTAAATGGTAAAAAAGCACTTCTTAAAATCGGTGATATGTTTCACACTCGTTGCACCGCACATATAATCAATATAATTGTGAAGAATGGGTTGAAAGTAATTGATCGTTTTATTGAAAGGATTAGGAACAGTGTTAAGTATGTTGGTTCGTCACTTCCAAGAGGTCACACATGGAGTATAGCTTTACGACAAACCCAATTGAATTCGAAAAAGAATGTTGAACTTGATTGTCAAACTAGATGGAATGCCACTTACCATATGCTTGACAGTGCTATAGATGTGAGAACAACATTTGAGCGTTTAGCGAAATTGGATAAGGAATACCAATGGCTTCCAAGTGAACAAGATTGGAACCGTGGTAAACTTATCTGTCAGTGTTTGAAAATATTTTATGACATGCCAAATCGTCTTTCTGGCACAAAATATCCAACGACAAACTATTACTTTAATGATGTATGCCAAATTAATTTTCAGTTGATGCAGTGGCAACAAAGTAATGTAGATTACGTTCGTTTGATGGCTTTGAAGATGCAAGTTAAGTTTGAAAAATATTGGGAGGATTGTAGTTTGGTATTGACATTTGGATTAGTGCTTGATCCTAGGTACAAAATGGAGTTTGTTTAATTTGCTTACCATGAGATATATGGTTCTTTGGCCGATAGTTACAAACATAGAGTTCATGCAGCTTTATTTGATTTGTATGGTGAGTATAAGAGTTTAAATTTTTCATCTTCTTCTCCCACAATATTTGAGAATTCTCGTACAAGTGATAGTGATGGTGAAATAACAAACCAAATAAGGGTTGGATTTACTGGAGGGTTTAAGAGGTACATTAGGGAGCGTTCCGGCACTTCATTAGTGCAAAAGACGGAGTTGGAACAATATTTAGAGGAGGCTTTATTTCCTCTTGATGATTCAAATGAACTTTCTTTTGATATATTGAATTGGTGGAAACTTAATGGGCCAAAGTATCCAATACTTGCAAAGATGGCTTGTGATATTCTAGCTATACCTGTTTCGACCGTAGCGTCAGAGTCCGCTTTTAGTTGGGGATGTCGGATTGTGGATGACTCACGTTCATCGTTGGCTTCAGAGACCGTTGAGACTCTTATATGCATAAAAGACTGGTTGCCATCAATTGGTAACAAACTAAGTAAGTCAATTAATTATTTATTACATATTAAAAAAATCGAAGTAGTCAATTAATTATTCATTAATTCATAAAAAAATTTCAGATAATTTGGAGGTCACAAACTGAATGACGACTATGGAGACGTTGCAAACTTTTTGTTTATGAAGCGATGTTTTTTTTGGAAAAAACAATCTTTATTGTTATTTCAATTCTTAATATGTATCGTGGGACCACTTTTTGTTATGGACGTTGCAAACTTGACTATGTATCGTGGCACCACTTTTTGTTATATTGCAAAACTATTTGCACTTAGTTCAAATCATTTACTTGTTATTTATAGTATTTTCATTATTAGTTGATTTTATTATTGTATGCACTTCGTATTCTATCAATCATCAGGTTTTTTTGGAACGTGATTGTCATGATAATTTAAGGAAATAATTTGGATACACAAATGATCTTATGAGTATGGACATTAAAGGTTAGTACTTCATTTATTACTAATTTTCTATAGAATTATATTGTAGCTTTTTTAATAGTTATTTTTTGTAATGGCTAAACAATGTAAATGGATACGGATATTATCTGAATCCGAGGTATCTGAGCGGATACGGATACGGATAGTGTTTTAACTATCCGGGCAGATACGAATACGGATATGGATAGTGCATCCAGATAGAGGATACGGATATGGAAAACATGGTATCCGATCCGTATCCGTCCGTTTACCACCCCTAATCCCATCTTGAATCTAAATACCATCCAGATGCTATGTGCTCAACTTTCAAAGCACTGATCACAATATTACATTTCATTTGGGGTCTTAGTTCATCCTTCCTAATAAAAATTGTTCTTGTTTTTAAAAGTTTTCACTGATTAGCTAATGAGGTAAAATTTGCGAGCATTAGCCTTTTCTTTAAAAGATTTTTGTGCAAATTTATTTTTCTCAAATTTCTGAGCATTTGGTTTAGGCATGAATCTAGGATTTCCTCTTGTTGATGATCTTTTAGTATTAGTTCTTATCTTTCTATTGCAATAGTTAGAGTTCTTATCTGGTTGCTGTAATACCCCGTGATTTTTAATGATTTTTAAAATGGGTTATATTTCAAATTAATGGATTAATTGGATTTTATTATTAATTAATTCATTTGGGTTTTATTCGAATTTTGGATATTAAAATATATGATTCTGAATATTACTTGAAGATATTTAGGTAATATATGAATGTGAAACTATTGATATGGCTGTGTGAGTTGTTAATTCAGTAATTTGAATTTTTACTCAGACGCGGTATGGGACGTGTCGAGACTAATTTGTTAAGTTAAAAATGAAATTTTTTTTATATCGACCTTATAGTCATTTCGACTGCGTCGTTGCATCCGAAAGGGTTGAAATAGTCAGAAAAGTCTATTTGGATGTTAATTTTGAGTCTCGGGGCATTTGGAAATGAAAAGACAACCCAAAAGGGCATTTTGGTCATTTTTACAAGGGGAATGAATAGTGATTTAGGATTTTGTCCTATTATAAGTATTTGGAGATTAAGTGTGCGTGGGTTCATTCATCTCTTCTACACAAAATAGAGAAGTCATCTTCCTAGAGAGAGTAAAAGGTTGCTTGGGAAGAGAAAAAGCTTACTTGGGAAGGAGAAGAACTAAGAACCAAAGGTCACCACCACCAACCACCACCGGAAGCTGACCAGAGAAGGGAGAACCACCTGTGATATACTACACCCCAAAGGATCAGATCTTCGTTAGAGGCAAGTGTTTGATATTTGCAATCTAAGTTTGTATATTGTCCATGTTAGAATAGATATAAAAAGAGATGATTTTTCATGTTTGGAAGATAAAGATGGAGTTAAAATGGATTAGTGGAAATATGAATATATATATAGGAATCAAACTCATGTTGTAGGTAGTGAGTAATCCACGAAATATTCATAAATCTGTTGAAGAAATTCTGAAAACCATTGTTGTGTTCTTGACGATATTGTGTTGATAATTTTCTGGAAAAAGAGGAGATAAACATACTTTTAATTCAATCTCTTGATGATTCTAGGATGTTTAGAACATTATAAATCATTTATATATGTTGATATATCATGTTGTGAAGATTATAAGTCATTTGGGTAGTTAATATGAAGGATTGATTGATAAAAAATGGTTAAACTCGTAGTAGAAGAAATGCAGAAAAATGGGCTGTCACCTGGGCGATCGATCGATCGACCCCCTGCCATCGATCGATCGACCTCCCCAGAATTGTTAAAGTTGTTTCTTTTTTATGTTGGTTCTTATTCCAAACCTTTTGTAGATATTTGGTGATTATTAATTGGAAATTATGGGACTTAGAAAAGACCAGTAGGCCCTAGATAAGATTCGAATTAATTTGATTGGGATTTAATTGATTAGAATGATGATAATTATATTGGAAGAAATTTCGGTTGCTAGATTCCTGTGTTGGATTCTAATTGGTATGCATGAGGATTAAGGATAGGTCCAGTAGGGAAGATTTAATATAACACCTGGGTATCCTTAGGGTTACAATTTGAACATTAAGGAGTGAGTTTAAGCTCATTATTGATTGCGCAAGGACTAAGTGTAGTATAAGAGCTTAGTGGTATGTCTCCTGGTTAGATATGGGAGTTCAGACCACATTTGGTTGAAAGAGGGGATGAGGTTATCCCGATCGCGTATTTGAAGTTAACGGACCTCCTCGGTCGACAAAGTTAAGTAGTAGTGTATTGGAGGGGTTCCTTATTTGCATTTTGCTTTGCGAGACGCTCCGCGCATGAACTTTAATGACATCAGGAGTGGAGAGATGTTATAGGATGCGAGGATGTTGGTTTTGTTGATAAGACATATAATGTGAATGAAACACTATAGACGATGAGCCATGTGATGATGGTATTCAATCCTAGTTGATAGAAGATGTGTTTATAAGAGATTAGAAACAATCGGTTATAACCCTAATTAAGGGAGAGTTTAATTCATGGTAATTCGGGAGATAAGATGAGATGGACCAGTAGGATATTAGTGATTTCTTATTGAATAAATTTTAAGGAAAGAACTTATTTGAACCTTGAGTAATGAGTGAGGCTCGGGGATAATTGAATTAAATAAGTAAAGTTAAGATATTTTAATACGTAGGATTTAAAAAGATATAATGCTATGTATGGGAATAATCTAAGTGTAATGTGAGTACCTTGTTGATATTATATTATAGGTATGATAATGCTTATTTGATTGATTGATGATTTATGTGTATGACATACCTAGCTTACTTGCTATCGACGCGAGGTTTGCGCGTGAGGGCAGTCATATCCTCATGAATCCATGGGATCTTTGATTTATCGCTCGAGAACATAGGTCTATGAAAGACTTATCGGGGAGTTGATAAGTCCGCTGACTGTGGGTACGTAGCTATCTGCGTGACCCGTGGATACGAGAACTATGTTAGCCTCCAATTTGTATGTTGTTGTTTGCGGTTCGATAAATTCTTACCCAACCTTTATTCCCCTATTAGACGATCAGTGATGATGGAACATGATAGCAGACTAATGCATTGCACCGCAGCTGTGACTCGGGGTGCCATATTATATATATATATATATATATATATATAATGAATTAAATGAATGAATGGATATATATTGTGGTTAAATCATCTACTGTGCGATAATTGTAGATAACGGTGAATTGAGAAAAAGAATTGAAATAAATCAATGAATATTTATTGAAAAGGTTAATTCATATTAATGAGAAACGATTCATGTGAATGGGAAACGTATAAGAATGATTATAATACGTATGGTATGGGGCAAATGGGGTTAAGATATGGGATATAATCATATTACGAAAACTTGTGAGGAGGAACTATTAACTAGGAGGTTAATAGGAAACGTTAAGTGTGAACTCTAGATGAGAGGTGAGAATAGAAAGTGAGAGTTGGATACAAACATGTACATAATAAATGCTTTATTGCACTTGTTAAATACTTGCTGTTTTCAAAATCATTTTTACAATCGAGCTTTGACCCGTTTCCATGCATATTCTCTTTTCTATTGTACCTTGTACATTAGGTGTCCAGCAGTAGGGACGCTAACCTTAGTTTATTATGACGAGCTATGGATTATTACTTAGACGCCTATCTTCATTGGATTCACAGTATTCTTTTAGTTAGGGCATTTCGCCCAAAGGAACTCAATTATCTCTTTTCCATCTGAGTCAAATACTCTTGTATTCGTGTCATTTTAATACATTTAATATTGTTGGGATTACTGTAATGGATTATTATGTGGGAATGTTTATTCCAATTGAATTTAAATTCTTTTGTGTTATCTGTTCGGTTATCAATGTTGTAGAATAATATGTTTTGTGTTATTTGTAAACTAAAAATGGATTTTGTTGAATTAAAATTTGGAAAGTTTTTAATAGGAGCTTAATTGGGTATTGGGTGACTTGTAAACGTTTTGGACAGTGATGCTAAGAATGAGCCAACTATATATTCTGTTTTAATTTGGTATGGGACTGGCCACCCGGTATTTAATTAGGCGAGGTGTTTACAGGTGGTATCAGAGCATGAGGTTCTAGTGTCCTTTAGGGTCTGTACGACTTATTGTGTTTTCAGCTTAGCGTTCTTTGATGTAGAGCCCTATGTTTAGGATTATTCATTTCTTTGGTAAGATTCCGTATATATTAGTGAATCTTATTTGCGCTCGGACGTGTTCGTACAAGAAGTATGGCAGATGAGGGCCATTGGACGGATAGCGGAGATCGTACTTAGGAGGTTATGAAGTATGTTCGAGTATGATGACCGTAGTCGAGGTCACCCCTATTATGGAAAAATTGAGGAGAGTCATCAATAGAAGTTCTTGAAATGTGGGAATTGTGTGTGTTACCTAACGAAGGAAATATATTCCAAGGCTAGGGCATATTGTGGAGTGTGGTTAACTAGAACTGCAATTTGGGGTAAAATTTTTCTTGACTTATCGGAGCAAAGTTATAATAGTGGGAGTCAACAACCATCACCCGCGAATGAGGGTATCTTTTATATCTAAGGAATTATGAGGCGTGTATTGATTCTTGTAGCGATTAATATTGTATGGGAAAAAGGGTTGCTAAACTTAGCCTATAGCATTGTTAGTTACGTAGACTCACCGAGGGGTTGGGGACACCTATATTTTTTCATGTCATCACGTGGGTTTGATTTTTATCGCGGAATTACTTACTTCGGGCCAGAATTAGGTGTTCCAAAATGGCCATTTTTTCTGGCATGGTTTAAAAATGTGCCAGATTTGACCAAACAGGAACACTTCTGGCACACTTTTGGCACAGTTCAAAACCGAGCGAAAATTTGATACACTTTTGGCACGGTTTTAAACTGTGCCAAATTTTTAGATAAAAGAAAAAAAAATTAAAAACAAGAAAATTCACAAATTGCAAATCTTGCACGTTGTTGATAAACTAATGTACATACAAACTTCAAAATATTAGAAGTCTTTATTAGTTCACGGACCCAAAAAAAATTGGACAAAGTTTCCTCTATTTTCTGGACATTCTAAAACCTGCTAATATAAAACCCGTGTAATATAAAGCCCGCACGGCCACATAATATAACAATAAACTTACAAAAGTCCGCACATCCATAAAAGTTAACAATAAAACTACAAAAGCCCGCACGGCCATAACACAAAAAATAGAATCATGAATATTAACGACATTAAATAAATAAACTCCTAGTTGTAAACCATTGACTTCTCCGTGTGTTCCATGTGAATAAATGCTAACAATCAAATGTTATCCTGCAAAAAAATAGGATAAAAAAAGAGACGATATTACTAACCAAGTAATTCATAAAAAAATAACTTACTCAAGTTAAAAAAATTACATATAAGAGTTGCAATTACTATTATATTCTAAAATTGAAAATCTTACGCACGTTACGACTACCTGATCAGTTCCTACGAGTTATATTGGTCCCGTGCGAGGTGTTAGTGCTTCTTGCGGGGCTGATTTGGGTTTCCACCCATCAACGGCTTGCTTCTAAGCCTAATCTATATATTTTTAAATTATCATCATATTCTCAAACCGAGAGGCCCGTGACTATCTAGTAAGTTCCTATAAGTTACATTGGTCTCATGCAAGGTGTTAGTGCCTCTTATGGGGCAGTTTGGGTGGTGGTTTGGGTTTTCACCCTTTAACGACTTGTTTTAAGCCTAATATAGATTTTTGCAAATTATCCTCATATTCTCAAATCAGGATCCCGTGATAATGCGATCAGTTTCTACAAGTTACATTGGTCCCGTGCGAGGTGTTTGTGCTTCTTACGGGGTCGTTTGGGGGATGGTTTAGGTTTTTACCCTCAAACGACTTGTTTTTAAGCCTAATCTAGATATTTTTAAATTACCATCATATTCTCAAATTGGGAGACTCAGGACTACGTGGTCAGTTCCTATAAGTTACATTGGTCCCGTGCGAGGTGTTAGTGCCTCTTACGGGGCCGTTTGGGTGGTTGTTTGGGTTTTCACCCTTTAACGGCTTATTTTTAACCCTAATCCATTTTTTTGCAAATTATCGTCATATTCTTAAACCGGGAGACCGGCGACTACGTGGTCAGTTCTCACAAGTAACATTGGTCCGGTACGAGGTGTCCGTGCCTCTTACGGGGAGGTTTGGCGGCTGGTTTGAATTTTCACCCTTTAACGACTTGTTTTTAAGCCTAATCTAGTTTTTTTTGCAAATTATCGCCATATTCTCAAACCGGGAGACCCTCGACTACGCGGTCAGTTCCTACAAGTTACATTGGTCCCGTACGAGGTGGTCGTGACTCTTACGGGGTCGTGTAACACCCCGCCTAATTAAATACTCGGTGATCAGTCCCATACCGAATTAAATCAGAATATACAAAAGGTTCATTCTTAGCATCACTGTCGAAAATATTTTCCAATCACCTAATACTCAATTAAGAGAGTGTTAAAAACATTCCAATAAAAATTTCATTTTACCATTTCGAACAATTCGAAACATTCCATTCCAGAACAACAATAAACTGAATAGATATCACAATAGAATTTAAATGCAACTGGAATAAACTTTCCAGAAAATATCTCAATAAATAAATCCCAACAATAGTAAATGTAACACAATGACACGAGTATAAAATCCTTACTCAAGTAGAAAAGAAACAACTAAAATCCTCTAGGGCGACATGCGCTAAATCAAAGATCACTACCGAGTATGAATCAAATAAATGAAGGCATATAAACAATACTCCGTAGCTTGTAAACCATCAAAATCCTCTATGGTTTGTGTCCCTGCGGTTGGACACCTGATATAGAAGATACAAGAGAGAAATGAGAATATGCAAGGAAACGAGTCAGAGCCCGTGTAATACCCCGTACTTTTGGCTATATTTATTTTTGGGATTAATTAATTAAATGTAAATTAATTGGGAATTAATCCGGATAAAATACTAGCGAGATGTGAGTTGGTATTTGACTATATTGAGTATATATGATGTCAAATGGATATTGAATTATGATATTTGTCGTGAGATTGATATACGACAATTTGGATATTTTATTGGGACGCGTATGACAGTCGCGTCAGGGATATAATTATTTAATTATAAAAGTGAATTTAAATTCTATCAACCGTATGGTCGTTTTGAGCGTGCCAACGCGTCCGGAAGGGTCGAGATAGTCAGAAAACACTAGCCGGGGGTTTAGTTTGGGTCCCGGGGTATTTTTAGGCCATACCGGCAACATAAAGGGCATTTTGGTAATTTTGTATTTTTGGAGAATTAAAAGTGACGAAAATTAAGAGTTTTAATCTGATTGGGAATTGACCCACTAAGCCACTAACCAACCCATATTAACCCAACAAGCTACGGGGGTTGTTAGATTAGGTTTTCTAAGCTTCCCCAAAACAAACCCTAGCCACCATAGCCATTGGAGAAGAAAGCTTAGAGAGGGAGAGAAAGAGAAGGAATTCTGCAGAAAATCTTTACAAAATCAACACCAAATTCAGAGACAATCGAGGCAAGTGACTTAATTCCATTTAATTTTAGAGAATGTTTCTCCCATGTTAGATGATTCAAATTTATGTTTGTTCTTGGAAGTTAAACAAAAACCCATTCAAATTGGACTTAGAACTTAAATTTTGAGGACAAATTGCATGTAGAATAGTATGGAGACGATTAATCTGATGTTAATATATGTTGGATGTAACAAAAACGGATCTAGAATGTACTAATTGAGGACTTAAAAGTTTAGGGTTCATGTTCTTGAAAAATTGGGAAAAAGTGTAGAGATTTGTAATTTGATGATGTTTAGGACGAATTAATTCCTTAAAACGTGTTAGGAGATGACTTCAATATGTTTAGGATGAATTAGAGACCCTAAAACGTTGTTGGGACAAACTTTAGAAGATATTTGAGGTGTTAAAATGGATGAAAAACGAGGTAGGAAAAATTTGGGCCGAAACTGGTCGTTCGTTAGAAGACCTCCCCAGGTCGTTCGAACGAGCTCGTTCGAATGAGCTTCTAACGAGTTGACCAGTCGCTTCTAACGAAAGGGAATTTCATTCGATACTTCGTTCGAACGAGATCTCGTTAGAAGGTACAGTTCGTTCGAACGAACTGGATCTCGTTCGAACGAGACTTCTAACGAGCTGGCAGTTTAGGCCTTTTTGGCTTGTTTCGATTTTGGGAGTCCCGTAAACTTGTTCGAGGATAGAGATAACATTCCTTTGATGATGTATTAATTGATTTGGGACGTTTGGGTTATTTTTGAGGAGTAAATTATATACGAGCGATTTAAATTAAAGGGATAGTTGGGTTGAGACGTGAGTGTCTACTACGACGTGGGAATAAATTATGGCGCGTATGATTATAAACCAGAATCGTATAAATTTTATATGTTATATATTGGTACTAGATTGAGAAAAGTACTACAATTAAACTACGGTGATTACTAAGATGCGTGTTTACTTAGTATTGATATATGATTTGTGTGTATGACATACCTACCATACTTTCTATCACGGGAGGTTTCATTCGCTTAGGACCCTCTAATCCTTGTGTGCCTACGGTGGGGATTTAGACTGGTACCTCGAGAACATAGGTCAGAGAAGGACTTATTGGGATGTTAATAAGTCTGCTGATCGTGGGAGCGTAGGTATGTGTGTGACCCATGTGATGTGACTGTGTTCGCCTCCACTGTTTATGATTTGTGTTATCTGAACGATTCCTGAGAGATTCAGAATGCGTGATTCCTTATGTACGTGATGTACCGGGATGGATAGCAGAGTATGTGTGCACCGCAGCTTAGTCTCGGGGTGCTTATATTGTATATTTATGTTGTGGAAAATATACACTTAATAAATGGGAACATTCATACGGTATTGTGTGTATAATTATGGAAAAATATAAATGGGATAAGCTATACTGAGTTGTAATACTTTCGTGAGAACCTGAATATACGTTAAGCCCCTATTTAATTGTTAACGTTATACCGATAATGGGAACCGAGTAATAAAGGGTAGAATTTACAACGGTCTAGCTAGATAGTATGTCACTTAGCTAGGTGTTAATGTATTTAGATGGGTACTTGCGTTAGGAGTGTACAGTTAGACGAGAGGTGAGAATTTCATGTGAGTGCACGTCCTAACATGTAATTTGCATTTAATGTTTTAAATGTTTTTAAATCACTTGCAGGTTTTTAAAATATATCTCCACATTCGGGCTCTGACCCGTTTTCTTTCAAATCTATTTTTGTAAAACCATTTTTAGGTGCCCAGCCACAAGGACACCATGCCTAGGATACTCATTCACAAGACGAGCTGTAGTTGTTTATGGAAGCTACAGGGATTTGCTTTTAGACGCCTCTATCATTTGGATTCCAGTCTCAGTATTTATCAGTTGTAGTGCATGTTGCCCATTTCTATTAGACATCTTTTACATTTCAGTTTTCAGACTTTGTCTTGTATTGTTCCAGTATTCAGTTTTTAGTGATTCATTTCAGTTTATGGGATTGTTGTGAGGAGTTTCCTTCGGATTTATTTATTTCATGTGATGGATATTCTTTTATTTCATTATGGTTAATGGTGATATTATTCTTTCTTATATCTTTTACTTCATGTTAATCAGACTTAAATTAAAATTTGACAACTTACTTTTTAAATACTAGGTGGTTAGTAATCATTAAAATGTTTTCGACAGTGATGCTATTAACTGAGACAACTTGGCATTTTGAATTAATTTAATAAAGGAGTAGCTACACGGTATTTAATTAGTCGGGGTGTCACAGGTGGTATCAGAGCATCAGGTTCTAGTGTCCTTTAGGATCTGTACGGCTATTATGTTTCCGCTACGTTTTCTTTGATATAGAGCCCTATATTTTAGGACTGTTGTACTCTTTTGTGTATGCTTCGTTCTTCAGCTATTTTAAGTTTATAAACTGTGAACTTATAAACTTTGTTCTTATTTCAGATGCCTCTACGACGTGCACAACGAGTTCCCAGGAATGCAACGCCCAAACCACATCCCACTCCAGTTCAGGGCATGATGAACACCGCTGAGGTTGCAGCTATAGTAGCCCAAGCGGTAAATGCCGCCATTGCCGTAGTTCAGCAGGCACCACCTCAGGCGCCGGTTGCCGCGCCAGTACAGGCAAATGCATTCCTGTCTGCTTGGGAATGTGTACGTGACGCTTTTCAGAAAGCGCATCCGCTAGAGTTTGCAGGTAGGTCAGATGTGGTAGTCTCGAGCCAGTGGAGGAAGGATATGCAGAGGCACTTGTGGATGTACGAGTGCACGGATGTTCAGAAGCAGATGCTAGCTACTTTCAAGCTAGTTGGATCTGCACTGCAGTGGTGGGAGTCTATTACCACCATAGAGGAGTGGGATACTCTCACTATTCAGGACTTTTGGGTGCGGTTTAACCGCAAATACTTTCCGTCAGCTGTTCACACGGAAATGAGGAGGAAGTTGATGAATCTGAAGCAGGAGGGTAAGACAGTGGCCGAGTATGAGGCCGAGTTCACAAATCTGTTGAATATCGTTCCAGATGAGATACCAACAGAAAAGAAGAAGATTGAGAAATTCACCGACGGGTTGACATGGAGGATCTGTCAGCATCTGCTAGGGAACCTATCGTTGGCCACTTATTCTGATGTGGTTAACGTTGCACTGTTACACTGCCAGGATCACCGTTTTCATATGGCTGAGGGTAAGAGATCGGGGGAGTCCAGCCATCAGGGCAGGACTGGAGGTCATGGTGCCAGTGGGGCACAATCTGTTCAGGGGCAGAGACAGGGTGAGCAGAGTTCCCAGCAGGGGGTTAATAAGAGGTTCCGATCAGGGAACTACAGACAGGGACAGGGAGGTTTCCGTCAGGGCCATCAGGGTCCGAACGGCCATCAGGGCCAACAGGGGCAGAATGGACAGCAGTTCCAGCAGGGCCAAGGGAGGAACGGTAACGGCCACCAGGGCCGGGGACAGCAGGGGCAAAGAGGAGGGAACTTCCCAGGGAAGTGTTTTGTTTGTGGTAAGACTGGCCATAAACGACATGATTGTCCTGACAGAGGCAGGGCCCCACAGCAGCAGCAGCAGGGTGCTCGCCAGGAGCCGCAGAGGCCTATGTTTCCCGCCGCTCTCCCCGCACCGCCACAGATGGCAGCATTGCCACCCATTCTAGCAGTCCCAGTTCAACAGGGGCAGCTACAGTATGGACGTGTCTATAACGTCCACCAGGCAGCAGTTCCATAGGCACCGCCCGCGATTGAGGGTACGTTTTCCATCCATGGCACTATGGGTCGGGTATTGTTTGATACGGGGGCTACACATTTTTTTATAGCTACACATTTCAAGAAGGCTTTAGGGTTGTTAGCCACAGCGGAGAGCACAGTGACGTGTGTCGACTCACCATTGGGGAATGGGTCACTTATATTCTTTATATGCCGGGAAGTGGTGGTAGAGATTGGTGGTTTGGTATTACCTGCAGACATGTTGGTATTAGATATGCATATGCACGATGTGATTATCGGTATGGATTGGCTCGTAGCTTATAGAGCCATGATTGATTGCTTCAGCGGGAGCATTGTTTTTGCCATTCCGGGGCAAGAGATGTTTGTAGTGGCGATGCCTCGCCCAAAGGGAGGATCGACCGCTCATCTGTATTATATAGAGGAGGATACCTCTAAGGAGGTTGTGATTTCTTTAGATTCTATCCCAGTTGTCAGGGAGTACTCGGATGTGTTTCAGGAGATACCAGGCCTACCCCCCAGTTGAGAGATAGACTTTGTTATAGACCTATTGCCAGATACGAGACCTATAGCACGCGCACCATATCGTATGGCTCCGGCAGAGATGCGAGAGCTACGAGATCAGATAGAGCAGCTGTTAGGTCAGGGCTTTATTCGCAGGAGTACCTCACCTTGGGGTGCTCCAGTTTTGTTTGTGAAGAAGAGGGACGGTTCACTGAGACTGTGTGTGGACTATCGGGAGTTGAACAAGGTCACGATACGGAATAAGTATCCGTTGCCTCGAATCGATGACCTATTTGACCTGTTGAGGGGAGCTTCTTTCTTCTCGAAGATTGATTTGAGATCGGGATACCATTAGTTGCACATCAGGGAGGAGGATGTCTCAAAGACTGCGTTCTTAACGAGATATGGATCTTACGAGTTTCGGGTTATGCCTTTTGGTTTGACCAACGCTCCAGCAATGTTTATGGACTTGATGAATAGGGTGTTCAGAGAGTTCCTTGATCAGTTTTTCATTGTCTTCATTGATGATATTCTGGTTTACTCCCAGACAGAGGAGGATCACGCCGAGCATTTGAGGCAGGTTTTGTAGACGCTACGTAAGAACGAGCTGTATGCAAAGTTTGAGAAGTGCGGGTTTTGTCTAAAGGAGGTCCAGTTTTTGTGACACATTATTTCTGACCAGGGGATATCTGTTGATTCGGGGAAGGTATCCGCGGTGAGGGAGTGGGGACAACCCACGACACCGACTGAGATTCGTAGTTTCTTGGGCCTAGCAGGATACTACAGAAGGTTCATTCATGGATTTTCGAAGATAGCGGGTCCTTTGACACATCTTACTCGTAAAGGTGTGCCGTTCATTTGGAGTGATGCCTGTCAGTTGGCATTTGATGAGTTAAAGGACAAATTGACCTCAGCACCTGTGTTAGCATTGTCGAGACTAGGGGTCGAGTATTTGGTTTACACCGATGCGTCTTTGCAAGGAATTGGATGTGTATAGCAGCAGGAGAGACAGGCCATAGCTTATTCTTCCCGTAAGCTTAAGCCCCATGAGAAGAATTACCCCACGCATGATTTGGAGTTGGCGGCAGTGGTATTTACCCTACGGATTTGGAGGCACTATCTTTTGGGGGAGAAGTTTCAATTGTTCACAGACCACAAGTCCCTACAGTACCTGTTCACGCAGAAGGAGTTGAATATGCGGCAGCGTAGATGGATTGAGTTTGTGAAAGACTACCAGTTCGACATCCAGTATCACCCGGGTAAGGCTAACGTGGTAGCAGACGCGTTGAGCCGTAGGCCAGTAGATGAGGTGGCAGGGATGTGGAAGGCAAAGTGGAAGGAGTTGGGACACCAGGATGCAGTGGCCCAATCTTTCATGTCTGTGATGACCGTTACACCGTAGATTGTCACAAAGGTAGTACGGGCACAGGCTAATGACTCGTTCTGTCAGGAGCAGATAGTTCGATTACTAGCAGAGGGAGCTGAGTCCTATACCGTTAGCTCAGACGGGGGATTATGCTTCAATGGGAGATTGGTGGGTCCGGAAGGGGAGGAATTGTGACACAAGGTGATGGCAGAGTCACACGGCTCACGGTTCGCGGTACATCCTGGAGGGGACAAAATTTACCAAGACATGAGACGGCAGTATTGGTGGAGCGGTATGAAGAGAGATATTGCTGAGTTTGTTTCGAAATGCGCCACTTGTTAGCTAGTAAAAGTGGATCATCAGAGACCGACAGGACTTCCACTACACCAAATGAGGAAAATTGTAACGGATTTTTTTTTCTATTTGTAATGGATTTTGTCCATTACACATTTGTAACGGACAAAATCCATTATCAATAGCAAAAATCCGTTACAAATATATTAGAATTAAATGCAAAAGCCATTTAAATAAAAAAAAAGAGAAAGTGGGAGAGGAGCGAGCGACTCCACTCTCCAACTCTCTCCCGTCTCTCTCTATACCTCCCCCAACCAGTTCGTCTTCATACAGCTTGCGAAATTGGTATACCTCGCACACGATAACTGATCGCCCCTCTCCCTCCTCTGGAGGTCCATCTCGGCCATCTCAACCATCTCGGCCATCTCTGGACGTCCATCTCGGCCAGAGATCATCCCTTCCCCTCTCCTCCGACTCATAGATTCACTCAATAGGTAAATTAACATATTTGTCAATGGATTCACACACAACAGTTCATTCAGTTCATAGATTTATTGTTTTTAAGTTCAAGTTCAATGGTTATTTGTTACCTGTTAATTTTTTATTCACTGTTTACCCTATATTTGTTTCAAGTTCAATGGATTCCCTGTTTAGCTTATATTTGTTTAAATTTTTGAAAATATAGATTTGTTGGGTATTGGGTTATTAGTATTTAAAAAATAAAAGTATTGATTATTTGTTATTGGGTTGTTGCCTATTCCGTGATTATATTAGTTTTCTCATTTTCTGTTAATTTTAATTATCGAAACATAATTTGGAATATATTTTCAAATTTAGGGCAATTATGTTGAATTTTTTTATTGTAATTTAAAATTTAGGGTAATATTTTGTTGAGGTATTTCGAAAAAAGTCTTCAAACAAAGTGGGTGAATATAAACATTAACATTTTTAGGGTTGAAAGATTGTAAAAAAAGTAAAAATGACCCTAAAAAATTGCCTTGGGGCCTCCTTCCCCCGAACCCCCGACCTTTGTAAAACAATTCGCACCCCTTGGTTGAAAATCCTGGGTCCGCCACTGACGATCAAGTATTTTTCTCTCGTTTCCCTCGTCTCTCCATAAGATTTATGGTTTTGTTATGGGATACTCATCGATATTCCCACAGCTTTACGAATGAGTTTGATTCCATATATTGGGGATTCAATATATGAAATCAAACTTTTGGAAAATCACATTAGAATTACGAATTAGGAATTACGAATGAGTTTGAGTCCATCCCCTACAGCTTTACGAATGAGTTTGTCATATATTGGGGATGGAATCAAACCCTACAGCTTTACAAATGAGTTTGTCATATATTGGGGATGGAATCAAACTTTTGATTTTCAAAAGTTTTTCAAATTTTGTTTTGATTTTCAAAGAAGTAATATGACACACTCATTCGTAAAGCTGCAGGGGATAGGGAAATATCAACAAAGTTTGATTTTTAAAATTGGGTTATTTTCTTTCTTTATATTGCATTTTTGGTTTGTTCAATTTGTAGTTTTAGTTCTCTCAATTTTTTAATGTAGGGTGTAGGTGTAGGTTGGAATTGGGGATGGGGTTGGGGCAGAGGTTTTGAAAACAACTGATTTTTATTAAAATTTGTTTGTGTCATTTTTTTATTTTTTTATTCTTCTAACATATTTAATAAAAAAAATTATTCTAGAGGTCATGTGCAAGGCACGTATTTAAGTAAAGAAAAACATCTTATTTTTATCTAATTTCTTTAATATAAATAGTACCTGATTTTATTTGTGAAGTATGGTTTGTGTATAGTATTTTTCATTTCTCATCTATGTATCTTAAGTTGATTAATATTTAGTTTTGCCCAATACACTTATTGCGATACACATCTTAAGTTTTATGGTAAATCAAAAAGAACCCCATGAATGATCAAGTTATTTGCAAATAGAAATCACGATGAATTATGTGTTTTAGTTACTTGATATGATGAATATGCTTAAATTTTCTTTTTATTCATCAAAAATGTGTTTAGAATTTAGAAACCATAAATTTAGCATAAGTCGTGGTATAATATGTTGCCATAAATAGACACCAATCATTATCGAAGATTACAGTTGCAACTTATTGTTAATGTGTGTTTTATCTTGTTTTATAGAATGTCACGACCGATTAACAAAGACTGGATGACTGAAGAGAATAAAGGCAGCTTGTCGTATTTAAAGGGCATTGAAGATTTTATTAAATTTGCGAAAGAGAACAATGACCAGGGGTTGACAACGATACCTTGTCCATGTTCGAAGTGTCGCAATAAATTGCGTCTGAAATCGAAAGAAGTAGAGAGACATTTGTGGAGGAATGGTATGCATCAATTGTATACTGTATGGTTTTTTTACGGTGAAAATACATCTGTGAACACTATTGATCCCCCACCGGTACAACAAGTTGAGGAGATCATAGTAGAAGAAAACATCGAGGAACAAGGTGTTGGGGTAGAAAATCTTGTTGATGTTTGTTACGGAGTGCATGGGGAACCTTATGTAGATGGTGAATGCGGTCAGTCGCGAGTTTCCAAAGAAGATCATGTCGTAAATGACAAGTACAATGAATATAAGAGATTATCAGTTGAGAAATTATATCCTTCATGCGAGGGTCCTGAAACAACTCTTTCTTCAATTATAGAACTTCACAACTTAAAGAAGCAATTTGGTTGGTCAGGAAATAGTGTCACGACACTTTTGTCTATCTTAAAAAGGTGGCTCCCAAAAGGTAATACACTACCAGAAAAATATCCAAAGATGAAGAGTATGATGAAAGACTTGGGGATGAAGGCCAATTACATTCATGCATGCGTCAATAACTGTGTCTTATATTGGAAGGAGAATGAATATATGGATGAATGTCCCCAATGTGGAGAATCAAGGTATTCAGTTACTATGAGGAAAGGGGGAAGAATTACCAAAGAACCTAAAAAGGTGTTGAGACATTTCCCTCTGATTCCAAGGTTGGTGAGATTTTATACTATTCCTTGGATAGCTCGAGAAATGACATGGCACCATAGGGCAACCACTTCATGGGATTACCAACGACATCCATGTGATTCATCCCAATGGAGGAGTTTCAAATTAAAATGGCCTAAATTTGCTAAAGAAGGACGCAATGTTTGTCTCTCAATAGCAACCGATGGGTTTAATCCTCGTGGCATTCAGTCTGCCAGTTATAGCTGTTGGCCTGTTATCACGGTGCCGAATAATCTTTCACCTTCATTGTGCATGAAGAGCGAGTTTAAAATGTTGTCTTTGTTAATACCTGGTCCAAAGGCACCGGGTCAAGACATCGACGTTTTTCTTCAGCCATTAGTTGATGAGTTGAAGGAATTGTGGGAAGTAGGTGTTTCGGCTTATGACATGTATGAGATGCGGACTTTTACATTGAAAGCTATGTTAATGTGGGGGATTCACGATTTCCCTGCATATGGGAATTTATCTGGGTGTATTACACATGGTTATAAAGCTTGCCCTGTTTGTGGGGACGATACTCCATCCATCCGACTGGTACACAGTAATAAGATAGTTTATACAAACTATCGTATTTTCCTTGACATGGATCACCCTTTTCGAAAAGGTGGGAGTTTGGGGCTTAGGTCAACAGAGTATACACCTCCTCCACGTCGGTTGAATGGGGACGCACTTCTAAAGAAGTTACGTTGCATCGAGTATACACTGGGAAAGTCTCCAAAAGTTTCCAGTAATAAGCGAAAGATGGGTGATGCAAATGAAAATTGTAATGTTGAAGTTAAGGAGGCATGGTATAAAAGGTCAATTTTATTTGACTTGGAATATTGGAGTTCTCATAAAATTCGACATGTTCTTGATGTGATTCACATTGAGAAGAATGTTGCAGAGCATTTAATAAGTACAATCCTCGATGATAAAACGAAAACTAAAGATACAATAAATGCGCGGAAGGATATGAAAGACTTGGGCATACATAGTGGTCAATGGATACGAGAAGATGAGCAAACCGGGAAAGGGATGAAACCGAAAGCATCATTTATATTGGATAAAGAAGAGAAACGACAGTTTTGTCAAATTTTGAAAGACTTAAAGTTACCTTCCAGCTTTTCGTCCAACCTGAGCAATATCGTCACCCTTAACCCACCTGGTTTGCACTCAATGAAGTCACATGACTATCACGTTATTATAGAGTATTTGTTTCCCGTATTACTTCAGCATTCATTTTCGAAATACAAAGATTTGCGAAGAGCTATTCAACAGTTGAGCTTATTTTTCAAAATATTATGCTCAAAAGTCTTAATTCGCGAGGATATTAAAAGGGCCATGTTTATGGTTGCAGAGGCATTGTGTGTGTTGGAGAAGCACTTTCCGTCAGCATTTTTTGATATTAGTATCCACCTTACCGTTCATTTAGCTGATGAAGCATTGGTTTGTGGTCCTACAGGAACACATTGGATGTATCCGTTTGAACGGTAAACTCTTTATATTAATTTTTATTTTCACACAAACACAAACACAATCACAAACATAAGCATATACGTATAGATCATTGTTAGAATATGTCATATATACTTTTTTCTTATTCACACGAATAGGAAGATGCAAGATTTTAAAGATATACCTAGCAATAAGCGATACATTGAAGGTTCAATTGCGGAGTCGTATGTTACTGCTGAATCTGTTAGGTATTGCATGGAGTACATGCCTAATTCTCTTGACGGAAACCACAAACGTACTCGTGAAGCTTTTCTAAATGAAGATGGAGAGTTTTCTGACGAAGGACCGTTGTTAGATGACAAGATTGTGATGTTGGAACCTAAACAGTTTCAACAAATACGTCGATGGGTGACTTGACATTGATGGTCTTGAAGAATTCTACAAGTTTGAGCAATTTAATAAGTATTTATCGAAATTCACATTTAAATACTAATACACGAACTTATGTGAATAAATTGCAGTGAGTATAAAACGTTACTAAAATCCACTTGGCGTGGTAAAGGAAATAGGAGACAATTAACAGAAGTGGAGATGCAAACTTCTTTCTTTCCGTGGTTATATGATAAGGTGCTCTTGATTTTACTAGTATATTAAGTTATATTCTTTATTATCCAGACTCACTTTGTAGCTATAATTTTATTTGTATTGCGCAGCTAGTCACTTCTGGAGAGACAGAGACAAATGCTATGTTGTGGCGGTTAGTACAAGGGCCAAAACACAAGGTTAAAACATATAAAAAATACCGCACCAATGGCTTTGTATTCTCTCCCAAGCATCACGATGATACTGTTGTGACACAAGACAGTGGTGTTTGCATGAAGGCTTGGACTCAATTTAGGGCAAGGAAAAGTGATAAAAATCTTAAAGATGCTTGGACAATGTATTACGGAGTTATCAGCCAAATAATTGAGTTGGACTATACGCTATTTAAGGAGGTAGTGTTTTATTGTGATTGGGTGAGGGTGGAGGACAAGATCAATGGTTGTAAACATTGTCCAGACTCCAATTTGGTAATGGTTAATTTTGATAAGTTCAAGAGTACCAATAATGAGATTGATGAGCCTGCAATTCTCGCTTCTGATGCCAGTCAAGTCTTCTACTCAAAAGATCTTAACACTCCTAATTGGTGGGTTGTTATACATTCCCCGAAGAGATTAACTAGTAGAGTAGACGAGCTAGAGATACCAACTGTGTTCCAATCTACTCTTGAAGATGAACCTCATTTGGAGAACCTGCTAAAGTAATATGACAAAGTCTAGCCATTGTTTTTTCACTAGTTTTTATTGTGTTTTTGTTGGTGAATTGTATCATTTTTAATGCAATCGAGTGGTATTTTCGCATAAGTTGTTGATATGTTTTTATCAGTTTAGACTGATCCTTTAAATTCAACTGTTCTTGCCATAATTATTGTCTTTATATCATGATTAGTAATATGCTAATAAGGAGAAATGATGCGTTAATTGTTATATGCTTTTAATTCAATAAGTATACTGTTTATCTTTTATTTTACTATAATATTACCATCGAACTAATGCTTTGTTTTGAAATTTAGGAAATTTAAAATGTCATCAGGTACAGGCTTAGCACAACCTTCCTCCTCAATGGCCAAAACCCTAAATGAGAAAATCAAAGTCATTGTTGAAGATGACGGGTCTATAGTCGGTGATAATGCAAAGCTGTGGAGTTCTCGTACCGGGGATTTTGTGAGAGCTAATTGCCCGATTCACTTCTCGGACTGGAGGCACGTGCCAAAGAAATGTAAAAATGATGTTTGGAATGCTTTGATGGTAAATATGATCTTATACTTCATATCTTCATTTTTTATTCGTCTTTTCTATTTTTATTCTTTTGCTATTTATTATTCTTTTAATTATTTTTGTTTTGCTTAATGATAATAGAGAGAATTTGATCTTAACGTTCCCTCGGAAGTGGCTCGCCCATTAGTGGAGAAGACATGGTCCCAAAAATTCAGGACTTTCAAAAATACATTGCGATCTCATTTGCAGGATGATGGCGCTGAGCCTGAAGGTGTTGACCCTGAAATATGGAAGAAATTTAGAGAAATGGAAAATGGTGAGAAAAAAAGGCAACAAAAACTAAACAATGTTGAGAACCGTTCAAAGCTGAAGTATACCCATTGTCTCGGTCGTCGTACATATGCCCAAAAGAAATACTTGTTGGTGCGTATCATTTTTGTTTTACTTTTAACATTAAAAATGTTCTTAGCTAATTTGTTAATTTTAACAATGTACAGCAAAAAACTAAGCCTGAGGTACAAATTGGGAGGGTAGACAATTGGTTGTCAGGGCATATACGCAGTGATAAAACTGTGTTGGAGAGTGCCAAAAGTTTCAATGTGAGTATAATATTTTTATTGTTGAAAATTTTAATTTTTAGTTGAACTTTTATAAAATGATTAACAAATTTATTTATAATGATATAGGAGGAAGTGAAGGCTGCGGAAGAGAAAATAAAAGCCATAAGTATGATTGGAGTGGGTAGTACCGATACTTTTGAGAATTATGACAACGATGTGTTAACACAAGTGTTTGGAAGGGATGTTAAAGGCCGAATGCGTGGAGTGGGGTCCTACGTCTCTAAGAAACAATTAATTCACACGGGGGTGGCGAAGGCAAAATTTGTACAACATTTGAAAGGAAATGAAGAAATAGCCTCGATGAAGAATGAGATCTCTAATGTTCACTCACAGTTGAAAGAGGTTTCCAGTATGTTGCATATGTTTATGTCAAAATTGGAAAATGTAAAGGAGAGCTCCCCTGTAGGGGTGACTCCACATAGCGAGTTTGGTTCAACTTCAGATCATCGTCCTATCACTTTATCTCAAAATTTGAGTAATCTTGTCAACACTCCCTCTCCCACTCTCAATCCCACTCATATTCCTAACCCCCCTCCCCGCCCCCCTCCTTTAAAAAAATCCCCCGTCATTGTACTTGATAGGTTTGGTGAAGAATTGGCAAAGGGACATGTTGGGATACATAATGGTGACATGTGTCACTTCAAACGCCTTGGACTTGGGGAAAAGGTAGTTTGGGTTGAAACAGTGCTTCAACCTGACGCTTCTCTGTATAATGCTCCTCAAAATGGTTTTGAAACTTTGGCAGGCTTTTCAGATGGAGGATTTGTTATTTGGATGGAAAGTTGGTTGAAGTATGTTTAGAAAGTTCATCTTAGTTTGGCACATTTTAGTGTAGGAAAGATACTTTTGGATTAATGTTTTCGTTGATTGTTCTTAAATTTTAGTGTAGGAAAGATACTTTTGGATTAATGATTTGGATAACAGTTATTAAATTTTACGTATGTTTGTTTTTCTCATGAATCTCGCTTGCTATGTTGGGTAAATGATACTTTTGGGTTAATGATTTGGATGACAATTGTTAAATTTTATATATGCTTGTTTTTCTCATTAATATCGCTTGCTATGTTAGGTAAAACCTTTTTAACTCCGCCAATGCAATGTTTTATCTTTGCATTGCCGGTCCCAAGCCCGGATAAAGGAGGAGGGGAGAGGTCATTGGTTCCGTAAAGGTCTAATTCATTTTTTGTTCTCCTGCAGAATGACCATATATTGGTGATTGAATTGAAGATTCCAACTCGCCCCCGTGTTATTGTTTTGCGGAGGTATTTAACATTCTAAACATAAGCTTACCACTGATATTCATAAGCATTTTGTCAATTCTCTCCCATATAGCATCAGCTAAATCTCTTTTATTCCACCAAGTGAATCTATAACCCAAGAACCCCAAATCAATCAGACCATTTAACTCCATGCACTGAATGAAATCTTCTACAGCATTCATATCATAAGGAAGTCCTCTAACCTTCTGCATTATCTTCTTCTTCTTCTTGTTTGATACTTGTGTCCATTCCTCTATTGGTTGAGGCTAGATATCCTTATCAGTGAATAGTTAGGTTCTAGTTTATCCTTGACCAGCCCAGAACTGCATTTTGAATTTATTTGCATATATATGTATATATGCAAATAAATTCACTTGTAGCTAATAGAATAAAATCATTCTCATTTATGGAAATTTATATAGTAGTCTCAGAATTAACATTTTCTAAAAATTAATAATAGCTTAATATTGAACAATGTTTTGATGACCATTCCCTAGACATCACAGGATGGTAAAACAAGATTCACCCTAGTTGACCCCGAGTAAATACCTTGAGTTGACATAGTTTTGATACCATTCTTGTATGTATTTTCTGAAGGTTGATAGATTTTAGAGATTTCAGAGTTGGATTTAGAGAAACAGATCAGTGAATATTTTACTTTGTATCTTAGTAGTAGAAATCTATAACTAGTGAGAACCTTTGTTAAAACATCTGATATTTAATCAAATGAAGGCACATGCCCGATTTCAACTACAAGAAAGGTCAAAAGCCATCAGGGAAAGAAGAAAGGGAATCCCCATCTCGACATTCTGAAGGCTAACTCCTAAAGCAATCACGCTAAGCTAAAGCAAAGTAAGTTCACTTCGGAAATCAATACAATAAGACATACCGACCTTTGAACTCTTTTTCTCTACCCCCGTAGTCTCCCGAAGATCTATTAAGGCTAGTAGCTTGACCCCTCTGCTGACATTCTAAAGGAATACCTTATTGTTTTGCTTTCGGGAGAAAGAAAGTACGTACCTTCGCGCTCATTTCTATAGCAGTGACCACTTATGCCAACCAAGACCGGATTAGCACGACCAGACATAAGAAATATCCGTTGAATTTCAATATCATACCTTGCTGCGAAATACCATAGCATAAATGATCCATTCCTCTTTCTATGGACGAGCTCTAGCTGTCCCTGTGTTCCCTTGCTCGGCTCGAGTGAGCTCTCTCGTTGTTAGTGTTTCATACACAAAAGCCGTTCTTTCTAGGTAGACTTTCGAAGTAGGTCAATAATAAGTCGAGGATTCTCGGGTCCATTTATGGCCTAATTGCCTCATCTGAGACTGGAGTGGATGCTCCCACGTTAGTTGATCTACGAAATGCTCAATCGAGGAGGTAGTCTGTCTACTTGAATTGAATTCAGTTGAATGCGCCTTCTTCTTTAGAATTTCATAAAGGGACAACGCCTAACCTGTCACTCCAAGACTTTTCCTCGGTTAGGGGTTTTGAGCCTGCCCCAGGATCAGCTAAACGAATGGATTTGGCCGCTACGAGACCTTAATAACTCAGCCTCGCTTTCTCTATGACATGATTCCAGGAACTCACTAAAGCCGTCTGTTACCCCTCTCAATCCGGAGTCTCCCTTGACTGGTCCCTCCTTTCTGATGAAATAGGGCCTTCGAAGGCCTTTCACCCCCTTCTCGAGTCTAACGTGATGGATGCGAAACTGCTGCGCGTTCTAGCTGCCTTGTAGCTGGTGCGCGCTTCTATGGAAGGAGGCCAGTTGATCATTCTACTGCAGGGTCCGAAGGAGAGGGAGTAGTAGTTGGTCCCCTATACTAGTTGTAGGGGAATGGAGACTCATCTTAGGCTTCCTGAAAGTCAAGGCCGATTCGTTAGCGTAGTAGTTTGAGAATATAGATTAGGTTCGTGGGCTGTGATGTATGGGGTCAGCCCTTAACTGAATTATTTTCTCATTCATTTCGGTGGGACAGCAAAAGAGGGGGCAGGATGGAAGAACTGATGGATGTGGTAAGACAGTGAATGGGACTTTCATTGTGTTTTACCGACTTGCTGGAATTCGAAAACCAAATTCGATGAAGTTCATTTTTCCTTCGTTCACTTTTGAAAATAGAAAGCCGAGTGCAAAAGTGGTTTATGAATTTGACATATTAGGTGGCCTGCCCATATACGAAGTGAACTTTCTCACTGCACACGAAGCCCAATCTATACTCAGAAAGAAACGAACTGCGCAAACAACAGAGCTAGCGAACTAGGCGCCCCTCTTTCCAAGCTTGCATTCAAAAGGTTCTATTCTACTAACCTCCGAGGGAGCCGAGGGCCTGGCCCTTGAGAAAAGCTGTTACGAAAAGCAAGAAGAAGTGGCGGAGATCTCGAGGGTGAGATCATATCAAGAAACAAAGGCTTATTCACGAAAAGAAAAGAAAGTTGGGCGTTGGTTGGTGGCTGGCACCCTTAATGACTTTCTGAGAGGCCAACTTCACTAAAGAAGAACGCTTGTTGAAAACCCCCAGGTGTGGTGTGTGATAAGTCAAAAGGCGTTAATCGGCCCTATTTTTATATCTGGAGAGTACTGTACGAGGTTCGTACCCGTGCGAGATTGAGCTTGTTCCATGATGGGACCGAAAGTGGATGCGGCAGGAAATAGTGGAAAGAAAGAATCAGAGCAGAGGAGAGCTCTGAGGAGAGATTGGACAGAAGGGGGAGAGAGAGACAATATAGTGACCGGATCCATTAGTTTATGGTAGAAGGAGGTACTGCCAAAACGACTGCTGCTTCGAGAGCTGGAAAAGTCAGGCTGGCAGCCAGGTAGATCAGTGAATGGAAGAAAGCTGCAGTCAGTCCCCAGGAAATGCACCTGATAAGGAGGATTTTTTTTGCGTACGAATTCCATTATATTATACACTAACGCGCTAAAGTCACTAGTTTTGTTTCACAGATTCTCCTCCTTATCTTTCTTTTAGCCCCTGCCTGTTTAGTGCTATTTCTCGGTCGTCCAATGGTCTTTAGTCGTTATTAAGCCTGGTATGCCTCCGCCCTGGTATGCCTCCTCCCTTTTTAGGGATGTGCTCGAGATAAAGTTTTCAAAACAAATAAAAAAATAAATGTCAATCATCTTATTTTACTTTAGGTCAGTGTGGATTTGTAGACCTAATCAGTGCATTTTTCACGGTTCATTAAGATTTTGACATTTCAATCATGAGATTAACACACCTATGCACTCATTCCTCCCATTCTATTTTCATTTTAGTGTAAGGTTGGCTTCCAGGTTGTGATTAAAGAACTATAACATAGTAATGGACACCTATGGACTCATTCCTCCCATTCTATTTTCATGATATTTATACAGTATATTGAATTATTATGAATTGAATGCATATCATATTTATAAGTTGATACGTAAATGGAATAATATCATATTCATGAGGCTAAATGTTAAACGGAAGTTACGAAAATCATATACTCCGCCTATCTCAAATTAATAGCTGCTATATTAAAATGATGTTTGGTCTCGGGTTCATATTACATGTATGAGGAATTGGTGTCCAAATCCAATGTTGAGTACATTTCCGGAGATAAATTGGTCATTATACAAATATTAGACTCTTGAAAATGGTTCTTATATTTCCCATGAGCTGTTGTTGAGTGACAAGTTCTTGTAATATTATGGCAGGTGCTACTCAGAATTCAATCAAAGTTACTCAGGTAAGCTAAAAGTTCTTCATATTCATTCATTATTTTTTTTCTTCTTGTTTTGTGGTTTGAATCACCACTCCACATTTCTACTGCATTGACCTCTTAATTAGAGACATCCTTGATGTTATCTGATACATGGTAACTCTCAGGTTCAATATTACGAGGATGTGTCTGCGCCAACTGGTACTTTTGATGTTTGTGTCGGTGGTGGTGAAAGGTCAGCTCACAAAATCTTGCATATAAGCTCATTTTAGTTCCTGCCACAATTGCTAGTTATAATGCCATCATCAATTCATGTATTGCTAAAAATAAATTCTATCTTATATTCTCCCACATTTTACTGAGGTATAATAATTTTCTTCATTTTAAAAATTCGAAAGCATCAATACACTGATTTTCTAGAATGACTTTTCAAATCCTTTTAGAGTGTGTTTGGGAACCTCAATCCAGAAGACCCCAATGGCTATAAATTCACAGGAAGCACATGTTACTAGAGTTATAATATTTCCATTTAGTATGCCTTTGAGGGATTTTGTATTGCTGTGATATGGGTTAAAGTGAATGTGAGCCTTTTGCTAGGTGTTACTTTCACTATTTTATTTTAACTTGTATAGGTTTAAACTGTGAGGGGAAGATCCTATTTGATTTCTTTCCTTTTCAGGTGTCCTAATCTATTAGCAGCTCAGAAAAATTGTGAAAGGAGAATATATTTGAAAATCCAAGAAGTAGATTGATATCAAGTATGATAACATTTTTCAGTAGCTAATTTCACTTTTCCCTACCATCAACTTCTACTACACACACACAGATGTAAGATGATACATTTTGGGTCGTTCTTCAATCGACGAAGGTGATTCGTATGGCACTCCTGCCCATATATTTTCTGCTCTCGAGTGTTTTTAGGAAAAAAGAACAATATTTTGTCATCACTTACCATTTACATTTGGCAAAATGACAGGGTAACATGGACTTTGGCCTCTAATTATTTGTAATTGTCTAATATATCCCTTGAAGCTCACTTCTTGGATTTAGTCCAAAAAATGACTATTTGTAAATTTGTTTGCCACACTCTGAGATACAAAGTAGTTCCAAAATCATTTTCGGTACCAAAATGTCAAAGAGTGAAAACTTACCCATTGGTTTGTCTAGATAATCATGGCAAATAATTCAACTTCAACTATGATATGTACCTACTAGTCTTCCTTGAACTGTGCCCAGACTTGAGCTTGAAGCCAACTATGGGTATGAAATGAGAAGGTAAGCTCCATAGAAACTTATATTCTTCAGAGAAAAACAAATGGTCTTCACTTTTGATCACTCTCTCCTTTTTGTTTGGTAATAAATGGGATATAATATATAGTGCATACTTAAAATTTTGGGTCCTTTTACTTCCACTCCAACTTTTGTAAATCTGTTTGGCACTCTGTGAGATACAAAGTAGTTCCAAAATCATTTTCGATACCAAAAATTCAAGAAGTGAAAACTTACCCATTGGTCTTTCAAGATAATCGTGGCAAATAATTCAACTTCAACTATGATATGTACCTAGTAGTCTGCCTTGAACTGTGCCCAGGCTTGAGCTTGAAGCCAACTATGGGTATGAAATGAGAGGTAAGCTACATAGAAACTTATATTCTTCAGAGAAAAACAATTGGTCTTTACTTTTGATCACTCTCTCCTTTTTGTTTGGTAATAAATGGGATATAATATATAGTGCATACTTAAAATTTTGGGTCCTTTTACTTTCACTCCAGCTTTTGGTCCGACTTTGGTATAGCCCCCCCCCCCCCCCCCCAACACACACACACACACACACACACACATGCCGCGTGCGCATATTTTGCTTAAATATTGAGATACAGCTTGAAAAGCATTGCTAAACTCAGTTTCACTTTTGAATCTCCTTTTTTACCACTTTGTGAGATTTGATGTGTATCTCGAATTTTTGGAAATGGGGTGGAGGTGGGGACATGTAAGTGGTCGGTGCACCCATGAAAGGTAAAAAATTCATCTTTTTCGATTCGCTTCCATTCCCCTCGTGTGAATATGGTTCCCACTTTGTTGAAGTGTCACTGTAATGCCCATCTTTCACTTTTATACTTCTGAGAAAATGTTACAATTCAGTCTGAACTACCTCTTTAGTTGTTGACTTAATGATATATCAGAACCCTTGTACAGGTGTTACACATGACCATGTTCTATCAAGTGCGTCAGTACTCAACTTGGAAACTACATTTATTAAACATTTAGTTAAATGCAACTGCCCAGGTCAGTTAAGTTTCAACCATTCTTCATTCTTCTAATCCGATACTTGTCCGATACTGGTATGAGGGACCCCCACAGCAAGTATCGGTGCTTCCTAGACGTTCACTTGTAAATGTGCTCTTGTAGACATTGTATATCTATTGGACTGAAATCTTAGTAAGATTGAATCTGATTATTTCCATTCTTTTTGTCAGGTATAATCTGATGGCTAACAGAGTTTTGTTGTTGTTGTCTATCTCATTTAGAAATGATCCAGATTCATCTTAAAATATTCTAAGTGAAGATGCAGGTCAGTTTTAGTCCTTGGTTGGATCATAATATAAATTGGAAATATACATTTTTCATTGCTTAAATTCCTTTTCTAGGTCATAATTAGTAGCAGCCTTACAAGCAACTAAATTCCAAATTAGAAAATTTTATGTTAAGGCTTATGTATTTTCAGGACATTGCTTAAAGAATTTGAAAGTCAACTTCCACGGACAAGAATTCTTGCAATTTCTACTCTAAACACACTTTTGAAAGAATCTCCTTATAAACTGCCAGCAGAAGAACAACCTGTTTTTGTCGGGGATTCACCAGGAAATACCAAGTCCTCATTTGAAGGAGCTCTAAGTCATATATATATATATATATTCCAGGAAGAGATTGTTTAGTGAGACTGTGAATAGTCTTTCTCATGTTCATATTATCTCTGACACAGAAAGCGCATCTCGGGGAAGTCATGGAAGTTCTTCCATCCAGAGCTTGGCAGACAAGCGATAATGAAGACTACTTTTGTGAAGAATAATATGCGTGGAACTTCAATGATGTTAAACTTAGTTTCAAGTTTATGGTTGAAAGCTAGATGATTTATCTTGTACTACATTTTGTTCTGGGAAATTGAATGATTATGAATGAAATATAATTTTAGTTTGGTTTAGTCACCAAAATGTAATGTTATTCATTTTGTCACGTGTGTTTTGGAATAATGATGAGTGAAATTTGTGGGCATTAGTTATGCATTGCTATTGGTTGAGCACAAGTTATTACTAGTGTATCTAGTTGTTTAATGTGAAATTAATATTTTTAAATAATGGGCTTTAACCGTTACAAATAAAAACATCCGTTTCAAATATATAACACTTCTAATTCATTACAATGTATTTTGTAATGGATTTTATCCGTTACAAATTCTATATTTGTAATGGGTCAAAACCATTACAGTTTGATAAATTTGTTACTAATATATGGCATGTGTATTAGTTCCAAATCTGTTACAAATACATTGTAACGGTTTTAGCCTGTTACAAATATGTGATTCGTAACGGATTTTATCCGTTACAAATTATGTTAGTAAAATAAATAACGCCACTTTTCTAACGGATTTAATCCGTTACAAATAATTTTTGTAACGGTTTTTACCCATTACAATTGACCTGTTTTGGTGTAGTGTTCTACAGCCGTTGGAGGTCCCGGTATGGATATGGGAGAGCATATCCATGGATTTTATCACGGGGTTGCCTACGTCGCAGAGGGGTCATGACTCCGTTTGGGTAATTGTGGACAGGTTGTCCAAAGTCGCCCACTTTTTACCCGTAAGGACTGACTACACTACGGGACAGTATGCCTAGCTCTTCATTTCAGAGATTGTGAGACTCCACGGTGTGCCCCTAAATATCGTGTCTGACAGAGACAAGATATTTTTTTCGCGGTTTTGGGAGAGTTTCCAGGAGGCTATGGGCACGGAATTACGGTTGAGTACGGCTTATCATCCGCAAACCGATGGGCAGACCGAGCGCACAAATCAGATGTTGGAGGATATGCTACGCATGTGCATTATTGACTTTGGGGGTGGATGGGAGCAGTACCTTCCACTGGTGGAGTTTGCCTACAACAACTCCTATCAGTTCACTATTGGCATGGCTCCGTTTGAGGCATTATACGGTAGGCCTTGTCGTTCCCCAGCATGTTGGTTGGAGGTGGGAGACAACAAACTACTTGGGCCAGAAGTGATTCAGGATACTTCAGCAAGGATTGAGTTGATTAGGAGTCGCATTCGGGTAGCTCAAGACCGGCAAAAGAGTTATGCTGATGCGAAGAGATCTTTTAGGGAGTTCCAAGTGGGGGACCAAGTTTTGCTCAGAGTATCTCCTATGAAGGGTATTATGCGTTTCGGGAAGAAGGGGAAGTTGGCACCGAGATATGTGGGGCCGTTCCCTATTATTGAGCGGATTGGACCAGTTGCGTTTAGGCTCGGGTTACCGGAGCATTTACACCGGATTCACGATGTGTTTCATATTTCCTCGCTAAGGAAATATCTCAGAGATGATTTGGCTCATTCTCACATTGCTTTGGAGGATATCGATCTCCAGCCTGATAGCTCCTACGAGGAGGGGCCGATTGCTATTTTGGAACGAAGTGAGTGGAAGCTGCGGTCAAAGATAGTTCCGTTAATGCGTGTTCAGTGGCGACATCATAATGTCGAGGAGTCCACATGGGAGTGCGAGGATGAGATGCTCGAATGTTATCCAGAGTTGTTCTTATCAGGTACTTTCTAGTTCCAAATTTCGGGACGAAATTCTGTTATTAGGGGGGAAGTATGTAATACCCCGTACTTTTGGCTATATTTATTTTTGGGATTAATTAATTAAATGTAAATTAATTGGGAATTAATTTGGATAAAATACTAGCGAGATGTGAGTTGGTATTTGACTATATTGAGTATATATGATGTCATATGGATATTGAATTATGATATTTGTCGTGAGATTGATATACGGCAATTTGGATATTTTATTGGGACGCGTATGACAGTCGCGTCAGGTATATAATTATTTAATTATAAAAGTGAATTTAAATTCTATCAACCATATGGTCGTTTTGAGTGTGCCAACGCGTCCGGAATGGTCGAGATAGTCAGAAAACACTAGCCGGGTGTTTAGTTTGGGTCCCGGGGTATTTTTAGGCCATACCGACAACATAAAGGGCATTTTAGTAATTTTGTATTTTTGGAGAATTAAAAGTGACAAAAATTAAGAGTTTTAATCTGATTGGGAATTGACCCACTAAGCCACTAACCAACCCATATTAACCCAACAAGCTACGGGGGTTGTTAGATTAGGTTTTCTAAGCTTCCCCAAAACAAACCCTAGCCACCATAGCCATTGGAGAAGAAAGCTTAGAGAGGGAGAGAAGGAGAAGGAGAAGGAATTCTGCAGAAAATCTTTACAAAATCAACACCAAATTCAGAGATAATCGAGGCAAGTGACTTAATTCCATTTAATTTCAGAGAATGTTTCTCCCATGTTAGATGATTCAAATTTATGTTTGTTCTTGGAAGTTAAACAAAAACCCATTCGAATTGGACTTAGAACTTAAATTTTGAGGACAAATTGCATGTAGAATAGTATGGAGACGATTAATCTAATGTTAATATATGTTGGATGTAACAAAAACGGATCTAGAATGAACTAATTGAGGACTTAAAAGTTTAGGGTTCATGTTCTTGAAAAATTGGGAAAAAGTGTAGATACTTGTAATTTGATGATGTTTTGGACGAATTAATTCCTTAAAACGTGTTAGGAGATGACTTCAATATGTTTAGGATGAATTAGAGACCCTAAAACGTTGTTGGGACAAACTTTAGAAGAGATTTGAGGTGTTAAAATGGATGAAAAACGAGGTAGGAAAAATTTGGGCCGAAACTGGTCGTTCGTTAGAACACCTCCCCAGGTCGTTCGAACGAGCTCATTCGAACGAGCTTCTAACGAAAGGGAATTTCGTTCGATACTTCGTTCGAACGAGATCTCGTTAGATGGTACAGTTCGTTCGAACGAACTGGATCTCGTTCGAAGAGCCTCGTTCGAACGAGACTTCTAACGAGCTGGCAGTTTAGGCCTTTTTGGCTTGTTTTGATTTTGGGAGTCCCGTAAACTTGTTCGAGGATAGAGATAACATTCCTTTGATGATGTATTGATAGATTTGGTACGTTTGGGTTATTTTTGAGGAGTAAATTATATACGAGCGATTTAAATTAAAGGGATAGTTGGGTTGAGACGTGAGTGTCTACTACGACGTGGGAATAAATTATGGCGCGTATGATTATAAACCGGAATCTTATAAATTGTATATGTTATATATTGGTACTAGATTGAGAAAAGTACTACAATTAAACTACGGTGATTACTAAGATGCGTGTTTACTTAGTATTGATATATGATTTGTGTGTATGACATACCTACCATACTTGCTATCACGGGAGGTTTGCGTTCGCTTAGGACCCTCTAATCCTTGTGTGCCTACGGGGGGGATTTAGACTGGTACCTCGAGAACATAGGTCAGAGAAGGACTTATTGGGATGTTAATAAGTCTGCTGATCGTGGGAGCGTAGGTATGTGCGTGACCCATGTGATGTGACTGTGTTCGCCTCCACTGTTTGTGATTTGTGTTATCTGAACGATTCCTGAGAGATTCGGAATGCGTGATTCCTTATGTACGTGATGTAACGGGATGGATAGCAGAGTATGTGTGGACCGCAGCTTAGTCTCTGGGTGCTTATATTGTATATTTTTGTTGTGGAAAATATACACTTAATAAATGGGAACATTCATATGGTATTATGTGTAAAATTATGGAAAAATATAAATGGGATAAGCTATACTGAGTTGTAATACTTTCGTGAGAACCTGAATATACGTTAAGCCCCTATTTAATTGTTAACGTTATACCGATAATGGGAACCGAGTAATAAAGGGTAGAATTTACAACGGTCTAGCTAGATAGTATGTCACTTAGCTAGGTGTTAATGTATTTAGATGGGTACTTGCGTTAGGAGTGCACAGTTAGACGAGAGGTGAGAATTTCATGTGAGTGCACGTCCTAACATGTAATTTGCATTTAATGTTTTAAATGTTTTTAAATCACTTGCAGGTTTTTAAAATATATCTCCACATTCGGTCTCTGTTCCGTTTGCTTTCAAATCTATTTTTGTAAAACCATTTTTAGGTGCCCAGCCACAAGGACACCATGCCTAGGATACTCATTCACAAGACGAGCTGTAGCTGTTTGTGGAAGCTACAGGGATTTGCTTTTAGACGCCTCTATCATTTGGATTCCAGTCTCAGTATTTATCAGTTGTAGGGCATATTGCCCATTTCTATTAGACATCTTTTACATTTCAGTTTTCAGACTTTGTCCTGTATTGTTCCAGTATTCAGTTTTTAGTGATTCATTTCAGTTTATGGGATTGTTGTGAGGAGTTTCCTCCGGATTTATTTATTTCATGTGATGGATATTCTTTTATTTCATTATGGTGAATGGTGATATTATTCTTTCTTATATCTTTTACTGCATGTTAATCAGACTTAAATTAAAATTTGACAACTTACTTTTTAAATATTAGGTGGTTAGTAATCATTAATATGCTTTCGACAGTGATGCTATTAACTGAGCCAACTTGGCATTTTGAATTAATTTAATAAAGGAGTAGCTACCCGGTATTTAATTAGTCGGGGTGTCACAGCCCGATGGTAAAAATAGTTTTAAAAACAGCAAGTGAATAATTGCAATATTTATCACTTATAATATACATGTTAGATTATCGGACTCTCTCTTGAGATTCTCACCTCTCATCTAGAGTGCACACCTAACGTACCTCTAAACCATTCTAGTTATAGTTCCTACGCTAACTACATTAACCACATGCATCCATTCTTTATAGCCCAAATTATTCCCACGTATTAACCCTATAATACATATAATGATGTTATAACCATATATATCCATTTAGATTCAACATGGATAAGTATCTTATTAATTCAATTCAATTAAGTGTTCTCATATGTAACTATCTTACATTTCTACTTTAGCCACATAGTAGATATCATCACATGTATATATATATATACATTCACTATATTATATATATATATATATACTATACTTCACCCTGAGACACAGCTGCGGTGTTGCATTACTCTACTATCTTGAGCCAATACATCTCGTCATTGTATAGGGGACTATATGTTCGGTAAAGATCCCTCGAAACACAAATATCAAATCAGAAATAATAGAAGCGAACATAGTCCTAAGCCTTTCGGCTACGCACATACCGGCACACCCAAATGGTCGTTCTATACCATTGTTCTCACTAATGACAATCGAACTAAGTCCTATGTTCTCGAGCGCCAAGTCAAATGTCCCATATATTCATCAGGATAAGACTGCCCTCAAGCGTATACCTCCCATCGATAGCAAGTAATCTAGGTATGTCATACACATAAATTATCAATCAATCAAATAGGCATTATCATCTACCTATATAAAATTAGGTACTTACACTACCTATATCATATTAGGAATTCATCCTATCACAAGTACTCGTCGTATTTATTGAATACTACCCACACATGTAATCATGATTATCATCATTTTTTTTTATGTAGTTATCACTCACATAATATTTTATCCGACCCAAGGACCCGTAAATATATCATCAATATTACCCTTACTTGATATAACGATTATTCTCCTCTAAATCGTAATATAATTATGTAGATATCTCTCATAAAAATTTAATCCTCAAATCCAAATAATTTTTCCAACATTAACCCAAGTCCCTCTCTCCTTGTTAATGTACCAAAATTAATAAAATCTCACCATGGGCCAAATTACCATTTTCCAATTTTTTTTCGATAAAGGTACATTCTGCCAAGAATATAAAATTATAATTTTTAGGCTTTTCTGCTCCGATTTTGAAAAATCTTAAAACTACAAAGTTGTGCAGAACGTGATTTTATACAAAAATCGCGTGCACACTGCCAATTTCATCTTAAAATATATCTAAAATTATCATATAATGTTCGTCCTTTTCAACAATTTTTTTTCATGCTTTTTATCCATTTTCTTTCTCATCAAAACCAACACAAATCAATCCAAAACTTCTCCTAATCAATCTCAATTAATGTAGCAATATATATGATCAGATTCTAATAATCAAACAAACTAAAATCATCAAATAGTTTGGATTAAATCCTATTATTCCCAGAATTCTCATAGGTTCTTATTTCTCCAAAAATCATAATAACTCAAACTTCTTCTATCATTTGAAACCCAAAATTCATGGATTAAATCATTTAAACAGAAAGAGATTTATTCTATCTAATTTTCATATCAAGAACAAATTCCAAAAAGTCTATAGTTCATCCTTAAAATCTTGTAAGTTCATACTTCTTACTTAACCTATATTGCATGGATATTGTAAGCAATAAAATAAAGCAAGAATTACACTTGCCTTAATCATGTAGGTCTGAACTTTTGGTGATGATGGTGTAGAATCCTTTCCTCATTTTTTGGTGACTTTTCGGTAGTGGTGATGGTGGTAGAAGGTGGTTAATCCCCTTTGACTTGTCCCAAAAGTCTCTCCTCCTTCCTAAGCAACCTCTTCTCCTCCCAAGAAACTCTTCACTTTCTCTCATACTAATACCTCTCAAGTGTTTTGTCATCAAATGAAATGAAGCTACGTTCCTCTAAACCATCACCTTTATAAGAAGACAAATCCCGAAATTACTATTCATCTTCCAAATAAAATGACTAAAATGCCCCTTCGGGGTGTCCTTTCATTTCTTAATTGACTCGAGACCCAAATCCAACACCCGAATAGACTTTTCTGACTATTTCGACCCTTCCGGATGCAAAGGCGCCCTCGAAACAACCATAAGATTGATATAAAATAATGTTTCCTTTTTATTTATCTAAATTAGTCCCGACACGTCCCATACCACGTCCCGACTTAAGTTTCATAATTACCGAATAAGTAACTCAGGGCAATATAAATAACATCATATTCATATATTACTTAAGTATCACTAAGTAATATTTAGAATCATATATTCCAATATCCACAAGTAATACAAATGCGGATTAATCGCAATTTATTAATTTATAATTAATTCCAATTAATACCATTAACTTTTAATTTAACTCATTTCAAAAAGTCATTAAAAATTACGGGGTATTACAGGCCGTTTGGCGGCTAGTTTGGGTTTTCACCCCTAAACGGCTTGTTTTTAATCCTAATCTATAGGTATTTTAAAATTACCATCCTATTCTCAAACTGGGAGACCCGGGACTACGTAATCAGTTCCTACAAGTTACATTGGTCCCGTGAAAGGTGTTAGTGCCTCTTATGGGGCCGTTTGGGTGGTGGTTTGGGTTTTCACCTTTTAACGTCTTATTTTTAAGCCTAATCTAGATTTTTGCAAATTATCATCATATTCTCACACCCGAAGACCCGCGACTACGCGATCAGTTTCTACCAGTTACATTGGTCCAGTGCGAAGTGTCCGTGCCTCTTACGGGGCCGCTTGGGGGCTGGTTTGGGTTTTCACCCTCAAACGGCTTGTTTTTAAGCCTAATCTATATATATTTTCAAATTACTTCCATATTCTCAAACTGGGAGACCCCCGACAACGCGATCGATTCCCACAACTTACATTGGTCCCGTGCGAGGTGTTCATGCCTCTTATAGGCCCGGTTGGGTGGTGATTTGGGTTTTCACCCTCAAACGGCTTATTTTTAAGACTAATCTATAGATATTTAAAAAAAAACATCATATTCTCAAACCGGTAGACCCGTGAGTAGGGGGTCATTTCCTTTAAGTTACACTGGTCCTGTGCGAGGTGTTGTGCCTCTTACGGGACCGTTTGGGTGGTGGTTTGGGTTCTCACCCTTTAACGACTTATTTTTAAGCCTAATCTAGATTTTTGCAAATTATTACCATATTCACAAACCGGGAGACTTGCGACTACGCGGGCAGTTCCTACAAGTTACACTGGTCTCGTACGAAGTGTCTGTGCCTCTTATAGTGCCGTTTGGGGGCCGGTTTGAGTTTTCACCCTCAAACGGCTTGTTTTTAAGCCTAATATAGATAGTTTCAAATTACCTCCATATTTCCAAACTGGTGTGACAACACAGGTTTTTGAGCAACTATTTTATATTATTTTGCCTGGAGGGCTAATTTTATAAAATAGGGGAAGTTGGAGTAAATATTATTTCCCGTGAGATTTAGGGGTAATATTTACTATGTTTTGTCTATTTACCGTTATGAGAAGGTAAATAGCATTATATTGTGATATATTGCGTCGTTATATGAAAAACGACAGTTATGGCCCATATTTAAATTGGAGTATAATTAATGAAATAAAATGAAATTGAAACACAAAAATAGTTCACGTTATTTCGAATGCCAAAATAGGGGGTGCGGTTGTTTTTAGAATAGTCGAGATAGTTGAAATAAATGCCAAGTTGTATATTTGAGTTTCGGACACTTTTAGGGTGTTATGACTCAATTAAGTTGTTACAAGTCATTTTAGTGGTGTATTAACACTTAAAAGTGGGGCATTTATGTTTTAAGACCCGTTTATGTTCCCCCACCCCTTTTTATTTTCTCATTCTTATGAGAGAAACCAAGAGATAAGAGAGAGAGCTTGGGAGAAATGGAGAGAGAAATGGGAGATTTGGGCTGAAATCTGTTGCTACCCGGAGGAGGATCAGAGACTACAACCTCGAGGCAAGTTTCTTACTTGCTAGTATATAATATAATGTGAATAATTAGTGTGATTGTTGAGTAAATGGAAAATTTGGAGAAAATGTTAGGTTTTGTAAGATTTTGATGTTTTAGCCTTGGATCTTGTTGTTGATGAGATTTGAGTGATCCTAAGGGTTTATCTTAGTGTATAATGGTAGTGGTTATGTTGTGGGGTGATTAGAATAAAGAAATTGTAAGAATAAAGGGTGTAGGTTTCGGATTTGGATTTTAGAAAAAGGAATTTTCGAGGACTTGATAGGCGCGGTCGATCGCGGTCCCAGGACCGGTCGACCGGTCATGCCAAAACGAGCTTACTGATTTCTTTGGTAGACAAAAATCCGAAAGGGACGGTCAACCGCGGTCCCAGTACCGGTCAACCGTCCCCTATTTTTCACCTTTATTTTCCTAGTTTCCTCTAGCTTCTTTATTTTAAGATAGGAACTTAGGAACCTTCCTTTGGGAAGTCATGGGTAGTCCTAGAGGGTTGTCTTGGGTAGACTAATGTCCTAGGATAAAATAGTATAATTGGGCTTACCCGAGGGCTAGTTTGTATAGGTTAATGTCCGAATGATATAGGAAATTAACCGAAAGATAAATTAAAGATAAAATGTTAATGTTGAGACATTTGGGAGATTCTCCTTTAGGGAGACTCACTTTGATGGGTTATGAAATTTTCTGAACTCTTGGAGGCTAGTTTGAGGATAATAGCGCTTCGGGTTTTAGGTCATTAATAAAATATGACACAAAGAATAAGAAATTCATATTATAAAATATGGTACTAAATGAATGAGTACAAATGCTTTTGAGAATGTAAAAGTTAAACATTTTCAAAAGGAAAAAGTAATGTTTTTCATAAATGTTAATTTATGATTACACACCTCTCTAAATCGCTATCATAAGGGAAGTTACGCGCGCGTGGTGAAGCCCCCTGGCTAATGAATGCAGGGTAGATATAGTCCCTAGGCCATATGGGCGTTTATTATACTGCATTGGTTAGGAGATTCTGGGTGTGGTCTTGACTTTCCCGCAGGTATATGGCCACTTCCCGACGTTTGTTAGGTTCCTAGGTTGTCTTGTTTGATGGGCCTTAGAACATGATAGCCATTTAGGGGCGCGTCTAGTGTGGAAACCCGGAGGGGCGGTCTTATATTTTGTTAAAGCATTTTATGATAATAAAATGGCTTTATTTACATTTCCTTGATGGAAGAAGGGAAATGGGTTAAATATATTGGCTTCGGATACATTTCCCGGATGGAAGAATGGAGATGGAAGCACATGGTATGCAAAAGTATTTTTATGATAATAAAAATGACTTTTGATTACACTTCCTGGATGGAAGAAGGGAAGTGGGATTTTACAAAAAGGTAAAGCATTTTTATGATAATAAAACTTTCTTTAAAAAAAATATTTTTTCCTGGATGGAAGAAAGGAAATAAAATTGGTAAAGAAACTGTTGAAATGATATTTAATTGGCAAACATTTGATAAAATGAATTTGCCATATATGTAATTCCTAAAGAAAATAAGAATTGTGACTTTAGATGATGAATGAATTTATATATATCCCCTTGAGTAGTTGTAGATGTGACCACACACACACACACACACACACACACACACATATATATATATATATATATATATATATATATATATATATATATATATATATTAATTACGTGCTTAGGGTCTAATGGATCTCGACGATCAACCTTGCCTAAGTAGTAGTGTACCGGGGGGGTTCCTTGTTTGGATTTCGCTTTGCGAGACACCCCATGCACGAATAGGGCATAGTGTTGAGACTGGGGAGAAGTTAGCCCTTAGTACTTGGGTTAACTAGAACATCTCATGATATTGCACTAGGTTGTTCTTTTAGAATGAGAGGTGGGAATCTTTATATTTATATTGCGAGAGAATTACGCATTTAACTGTCATTCATTTTAGTCACATGGTGATCATACCAAACCGGGCCCTGACCCGTATATATTTCTTTGTTGTGCATGCAACTCTTTGTTCGTTCAAGTGCTCTACCGTGAGGACACCTGTATTGGCATTCCTTTCCAGTCGTCATGGAGCTATGGCATATCACGGATGTTATAGGGTATTGATGTAGACGCTTCTTTTCTTTGTATTCTAGTTACGTTCAGTTTATTTATTCATGCGTGTTGCCCAAGCATTTCATTCATTTATTATTACTATGATATTAAATTATAATACTCAGCATTACTATTTGCATTGATATGTTCACCGACAGCTTATTCGGTGATTATTTATTATATTGTCTTTCCTTATTCGTTGATTTTTTATATCCACCGTTTTTGCAAATTGGATTGTCTAAGTGTTTTTATTTTACTTGCAAATTCTTTTTAAATTGACAATCCGTTTTCTAAAATGATTGGTGGTTATCTCGTACTATTATTTTAATCGACAGTGATGCTGAGAATGAACCACCTATGATTCTTGTGATTATTAGAATATTAAGCTGGCCACCTATTATTTTAGTAGGCGATTTGTCACCACCGGGAGACCCATGACTACGTGGTCAGTTCCTACAAGTTACATTCGTCCCTTGCGAGGTGTTCGTGCCTCTTACGGGGCCGTTTGGGGGCTTGTTTGGGTTTTCACCCTCAAACTGGTTGTTTTCAAGCCTAATCTATAGAATTTTTCAAATTACCATCATATTATCAAACTGGGAGACCCGGGACTATGCGATCAGTTCCTATAAGTTATATTGATCCCGTGCGAGGTGTTTCTGCCTCTTACAGGGCCGTTTTGGTGGTTGTTTGGGTTTTCACCCTTTAACGGCTTATTTTTAAGTCTAATCTAGATTTTTGTAAATTATCACCATATTCTTAACCCGGGAGGCCCGCGATAACGCGATCAGTTCCTACAAGTTACATTGGTCCCGTGCAAAGTGCTCGTGCCTCTTACGGGACCGTTTAGATTTTCACCCTCAAATGGCTTATTTTTACACCAAATCTAGATATTTTCAAATTACCATCATATTCTCCAACCGAGAGACCCAGGACTACACGGTTAATTCCTACATATTACATTGGTCTCGTGCGAGGTGTTAGTACCTCTTACGGGGCTGTTTGGGTGGTGGTTTGGGTTTCACCCTTTAACGGCTTATTTTAAAACTAATCAAGATTTTTGTAAATTACCGTCATATTCAAAACCGAGAGACCCGGGACTTCGCGTTCAGTTTCAACAAGTTACATTGGTCCCGTGCGAGGTGTTAGTGCCTCTTACGGGGTCGTTTGGGTGGTGGTTTGGGTTTTCACCCTTTAACGGCTTTTTTTAAGCCTAATCTAGATTTTTACAAATTATGGCCATATTCTCAAATCGAGAGACCCGCGACTACTCGGTAAGTTCCTACAAGTTATATTGGTACCGTGCGAAGTGTCCGTGCCTCTTATGGGACCGTTTGGGTGGTGGTTTGGGTTTTCAACCTCAAACAGCTTATTTTTAAGCCTAATCTATAGATATTTTCAAAAATTTGTCATATTCTCAAACCGGTAGACCCGTGAGTACGCGGTCAGTTCCTTTAAGTTACACTTGTCCCGTACGATGTGTTAGTGCCTCTTACGGGGTCGTTTGGGTGGTGGTTTTGGCTTTCACCCTTTAACGACTTGTTTTTAAGCCTAATCTAGATTTTTACAGATTATCGCCATATTCTCAAACTAGTAGACCCGCGACTACGTGGTCAATTCCTACAAGTTACATTGGTCCCGTGTTAGTGCCTCTTACGGGGCCGTTTGGGTGGTGGTTTGGGTTTTCACTCTTTAACGGCTTTTTTTAAACCTAATCTAGATTTTTGTAAATTTTTGCCATATTCTCAAATCGGGAGACCCGCGACTATGCGGTAAGTTCTTACAAGTTACATTGGTCCCGTGTGAAATGTCCGTGCCTCTTATGGGGACATTTAGGTGGTGGTTTGGGTTTTCACCCTCAAACGACTTATTTTTAAGCCTAATCTATAGATATTTTAAAAAAACCATCATATTCTCAAACCGATAAACCCGTGAGTACGCGGTCAGTTCCTTTAAGTTACACTGGTCCCTTGCGACGTGTTAGTGCCTCTTACGGGGCCATTTGGGTGGTGGTATGGGTTTTCACCCTTTAACGACTTCTTTTTAAGCCTAATCTAGATTTTTGCAAATTATCTCCATATTCTCAAATCGGGAGACCCACGACTATGTGGTCAGTTTCTACAAGTTATATTGGTCCCGTGCGAAGCATCTGTGATTGTTACGGTGCCGTTTGGGGGATAATTTGGGTTTTCACCCACAAACGGCTTGTTTTTAAGAGTAATCTAGATATTTTTAAATTACCTCTATATTATCAAACCGAGAGACCCACAATTACGCGGTCAGTTCCTACACATTACATTGGTCCCATGCGAGGTGGTCGTGCCTCTTACGGGGTCGTTTGGGGGCTGGTTTGGGTTTTCACCCTCAAACGGCTTGTTTTTAAGCCTAATCTATATATTTTTTCAAATTACCAACATATTCTCAAACTGGGAGACCCAAGACTACGTGGTTAGTTCCTACAAGTTTCGTTGATCCCGTGCGAGCTGTTTTTGCCTCTTATGGGGAAGTTTGGGTGGTGGTTTGGGTTTTCACCCTTTAAAGGCTTGTTTTTAATCCTAATCTAGATTTCTATAAATTATCGACATATTCTCAAATAGGGAGGCCCGCGACTACGCGGTTAGTTCCTCCAAGTTACATTGGTCCCTTGCGAAGTGTTCGTGCCTTTTATAGGGCCGTTAGCCGGTTTGGGTTTTCACCTCAAACGGCTTTTTTTTACGCCCAATCTAGATATTTTCAAATTACCATCATATTCTCAAACTAGGAGACCCAGGACTACGCGGTTAATTCCTATAAGTTACATTGGTCCTGTGCGAGGTGTTAGTGACTCTTACAGGGCCGTTTGGGTGGTGGTTTGGGTTTTCACCCTTTAACGGCTTATTTTTAAGCCTAATCTAGATTTTTCAAATTACCGTCATATTCTCAAACCGGGAGACTCGGGACTACACGGTCAGTTCCTAAAAGTTACATTGGTCCCGTGCGACGTGTTAATGCCTCTTACGGGGCCGTTTGGAAGGTGGTTTGGGTTTTCACCCTTTAACGGCTTTTTTTAAGCTTAATCTAGATTTTTACAAATTATCCCCATATTTTCAAATCGGGAGACCCGCGACTACACGGTAAGTTCCTACAAGTTACATTGGTCCCGTGTGAAGTGTTCGTGCCTCTTACGGGGCCGTTTGGGGACTGGTTTGAGTTTTCACGCTCAAATGGCTTGTTTTTATGTCTAATCTAGATATTTTCACATTACCGTCATATTCTCAAATCGGGAGCCCCGGGATTATGCGATCAATTCCTACAAGTTACATTGGTCCCGTGCGAGGTATTAGTGCCTCTTACGGGGTCGTTTGGGTGGTGGTTTGGGTTTTCACCCTTTAAAGGCTTATTTTTAAGCCTAATCTAATTTTGTGCAAATTATCGCCATATTCTCAAATCGGGAGACCCGCAACTACGCGGTCAGTTCCTACAAGTTACATTGGTCCCGTGCGAGGTATTCATGCCTCTTACGGGGCCATTTGGGGGATAGCTTGGGTTTTCACCCTCAAACGGCTTATTTTTAAGACTAATCTGGATATTTTCAAATTACCGTCGTATTCTCAAACTATATTCAATGATCTCAAATTCATCTAACAAACATTTCAATGAAACAAACTTGGTAAAAAAATCACATATATATCAACTTAGGTTTGAGGGCTTTAGACAGTTCTTTAAAAAACGACTTAACAACTTAAAATTGCAATGGTTTAAGATTGAATCTGCAAAAAGGAGAGAAAAAAATCAGCACTGCACGAAATGGAATCAATTAGGGAAATAACGCGAAATGAATAGCACAAAATGAACTACCAGTTGTCAGTGTAAGAGAATTTATGGTATACCGTAGATCTGCTCTAAAACACGTATGGCCAATTAACAAAAAACACCACCAGTATGAAAATAGTTAACATCTCAAGTAATACCAAATAAAGAACCACATCTGACTTGTACCAACAGTAAAACATCTCATAATCTCTAGATATCAAAAAATAGGAATCAAAAACCTAGGAACAAAACTAACCAACAAACAAACCAATCTTAGTCATATATACAATTGAAAAATTTATTAGTAAAACGAACATGTGTCGATTAATCATTTGTACAATTGAAAAAGTTGAAAAATAATTATCTAGGAGACCGGTGGATTAGTAAAACAGCTGAAGAAATAATTTTACAATTGAAAAAAGATTAATCATTTGTACCTAGTTGACCGGTGGAGATTTCAAATATGAGCTGATCTTATGGAGATCTATCGATTTCGGAGACGGAGGGTGAGGGTGGCCGCAACCGGAGAGGGAGAGAGCAGTTGGAGAGGGCAGCAGCAACCGGAGAGCCCCATTGCAACCCCGTAGCAGCTGCTACCACAGCAGGCCCATAGTAGCTGCTACCATAGCATCCTCGTACCATGATCTGCTCGCCCAAAGACTCGGCCATTTTTACTCGATCTAATTCAACCAGCATACTTGCGGCAACCACCACTAGATTTCAACATCTCTCGAGCAGCCAACAATTCTTTTTCTAGTTTGCATTATGTAATGAGAGCTTGGTGACTTCACCAGCCAAATTCTTCAGTTCAAAAGCGGCAGCAGAGGCCAATTCTTTTGCGTAAGAAATTTGTTCAGAAATTTTTTTATTCTTCACGTGTAATCCTCTATTCCCTAATATCTCTACATGCTCCATCTTTCGTTTCTCATTCTCTTTCTCCTGCTCAGGGAGAAAACGTACATCAAAAGTTACCAATTTAACTCACAAATTTTTATATAAAGAGCCCATTCAGAATCCTACATCAGATAATAGAGCGAGACAAAGAGTAACCATTCAGCCTTTTTTAATTTCTCACATATACTCTGAGATAGAAACTACAAAAGCTTATGATCAAAATAAAAAAAATTAGAGTTGAACTGTATTAAAATGCATCCAAGCAGTACTTTTAAATTAATTGAGTTGAGACTCTAATTTTTTATTTTTTATTTTTTATTTTTTATAAAACAAATAATTTGATTAATCAATTGACCAAGTCTTCAAACAACATCCACAACGAGTCTTATATTTTTCAAACTTGTTAGTGAAATTAAGATCTGCCATCATGAAGTAGCCAAATAAGAAAATGACTTCCATAATTGACTCTTATTTTTTGCTCTTCCCGCTCCCAAAATTACCTACAATATCTATTGTAAAACAATAAAGAGATCGTATAAAATATTATTTTATAGCTCCAAAGAATTAAAAGCTCCAAATCAACACAGTGCCATCTTAATTGTCTCAGTTCACTATACTAAGGATTATTATAAACAATGATATATGAAATTACAGTGTCTGAAGCCTATTCAATCTACCAATGCTGGGAGATATAAACCCTCCAAAATGCATATAAGGTAAGCTACTTTACAACCCAAAAAAAATCTAGGTTTAGTTTCAGAACAAGGAATCAAATATAAAAAAATTAAGAAAACGAGTGAGTGACAGTGAGACATACATATCTTTAACTTTGTGATAATCAACTAGATCTAGATCCAATTACGAACACAAACTACTACTAAATAGGCCCCTTGGTGGTTAAGTTGCTCATCCCAAGTCGTCGGGGGAGCTTCGTGTGACACCCCGCCTAATTAAATACTCGGCGATCACTCCTTTATTAAATTAAAATCAAGGTGAACAGTTGGTTCATTCTTAGCATCACTGTCGTAAAAATACTTTCCAATTTAAACACCCTAAATAATTAAGCTAAGTGTCAAAACCATTTTAAAACCTTATTCTCATTTTATTAAATCCGGTTATAAAACCTTAAACCATTAGCATCTAAAGAGTCACACATTAAGAATAAAAATAGAATTGAACATACACGAAATTAATCATCAATAATAAATCCCAACATTTACAACACTAAAGGAAAACATCCTGATAGAAATAAATCCCGAAATAAGGGTACTGAAAGTAAAAATTTCAATCTCTGACAATACCAACTAAATAATAGAAAGAGGGAGACACATGCCCCTGCTGGATAAAACTGAACTAGGAGTAGAATCAAATGGATGAAGTTGTCAAAACAACAGGCCTGCAACTACCACCTAAGCAGCAACACGTTCCTTCCAAAGGATCCTAAGTAAGACGCCCCTGTGGCTGGGCACCTGTAATACATACATATATATACAAGAGAGAAAAGGAAATAGAAACGGGTCAGAGCCCGATAGTGTATATGATTTAAAAATTCGTTTAGCAAGTATTTAAATTGATACATGCCAATGCAACAACATATTAGTGCAACACTCTCTTGAGAAATTCTCACCTTTCTTCTAATGTGCACTCCTATCGCACTAACCTTCTCAATGGTCTATCTCGTCATATATCACACTATCTTTCCCCAATGAATTAACTTATCTTAGATTATTCGCATGATTTAAAATTGAACCATACAATTGTTTGAAAAAAATATTTCAATTAGTATCCAAAATTCTCATTTTAACTTTATTAATTTATAAAGTTTTTCAGTGTCATATTATACTCTCTCAAAACAAGTGTTTACAATATGAGCCATCAACCATGTCCTACTTACCATATCACAGTAGGCAGTTCCAAATTTCCGTATTTCATATATATATTAAATACTCGTATAATATATATATATATTATAACAGCACCCCAAATAAAAACTATGGTGCGGGCATACTCTACTATCCAAAACCCCGTATCACTAGTATTAAGGGGAATACAAATTCGGAATCACTCTCGAATTGTATTAACACATACACAAACAATATTGAGGCGAAGCATAGATTCCAAGTCTCTAAGAGGATGGCACATGCCTGCGTCTCTTAGGACCGTCTGAACTATCACATCGATAGCCTGTACCAAGGATATCTATCTTCTAGGGTACAAGTCAATATCCCCAATAAAGGTGCCATCGAGATAAGACTGTCCCAGCGCGGTAACATCAGGGATAGCAAGTAGCGTGGGCATGATTTTCACAAGTATATAATATATGCATACACAATCATATAAATATACCACTTTTATTATATCAATTTAGGTTTATCCCATAACCCACATTCACAACATTTATCCTTATATTCCCATTATTATATATCAAGTATAATGGTTCGTTTCTAACTTTAATTCGAAGGGTTTTTCCACCTTACTACGTGATGGGACATAAATATTGTATATTTATTGCCCTAATTTCAGTGCATTTGTGAACCCGAGTGATGTAACCCATATGGATTTAACGCAAATTTATGCTACTAATATTCGTTGGCAAGTATTTCGCTTTTCGGGCGTCTCTTATTGGTTTTACAAGTTAATTATGCAAGCAGCACAAAAGAGAAAGCGAGACAATGAAAGAAAAGCTGAGAAGGAAAGTTCAAGGGCATTTTGGTAATTCTGCAGCCAGATCCCGAAGGAGGAGTCAACTGGAAAGTTGAAGATCTCGTAACAACGAGAACACTGGAAGAAACAGCACCCAAATCCGAGCTACGTTTGATGAGTTATGACCCGTTGAAGTTGAAGAAAAATCCAAGTCAGAAAGGAAAGAAAACAAGAAAAATTTTCTAAATGTTGAATGGGAGAAAAAGCACCCCAGACCAGCAGACATTCGCGAACCCAGGGGAGAACCGGTTTGGGGGGCGAACCGGCTCGGGGTACATGAGAACCGATTCGGGGTACATGCGAACCGGTTCGGCAGACCTGATGCGTAAATTTTCCTCCTTTATTCTGATTTGCTCTAAGGTTTCCTTCTTATACAACATCAAAATTTCGTGGTTTAATCCTCTACATCACAAAAGGTTTCCAGAATATCATTTAAGTCATCACTTCATGCAATTTCCTATCTCAAATTGGGGTTTTCTTCCATACAATTCATCCTAATCATTCCTAAACCAATATGAAAGATGCACCAACGAAATAAGCAAGATAAAATCTTGCCTGGGATTTTCGACGTTCTGGTTTGGTGCCGAATTTGGTGTGGTTGCGTTCTCCGTCTCGCGATCTAAGCGTTGGTGGTGGTGGCGGTGCAAACGGATGGATTCCGGGCCTTGGATTGCTTTGGAAGCTCTCCTTCCCTCTCCTATGGCTGTCACTTGTCTTTGGTTGTTCTAACCCTAGAAGACAACCTTAGACATCTGATATAACCCTTGAAATTTCGTGGGTTTAATTACCCAAAAATGTAAAATGACTAAAATGCCCTCCCGGGGTACTAATTAAGCCTAAAATTGCCCGAGACTCAAACCAAACCCCTGGGTACACTTTTCTGACTATCTCGACCCTTCCGGACACATTAACGACTCAAAATGACCATACGGATAACTAAAAATATTTCACTTTTATTAATCAACATTTATTCCCGACGCGACACAGACGCGTCCCGACTTAAATTTCCACAATTGTCATTTTATTCACACGTGACAATATTATAAAAACAAATCTCATATATTAATATACTCATCCAGTAATATGCAACAATTATATATTCCCAATAATTACTAACTCTTGTCACACTAGTAAATATTTAAAACAACATTTCGGATTAAAATTAAATTAATTTATCTCAAATAAATTTAATAAATCCTTAAATTTAAAAGCCATGAAAATACTGGGTATTACATAATTCCCCCCTAATAACGGAATTTCGTCCCGAAATTCGAAAAATAAGGCCTACCAGGTAGCACAATTCTTGATATCCTTGTTAGTACGCAAATTATCTACATAGTACGACGCTCAATCACTATAGCTTTTTCCTCACAGCAACATTTTTTTACATTCTTATTGGAGACACTTCACATTGCACTCCCAACTGAAAACATTTGAATAGGTTACGTCTATACATTATAAATTCCATTATCCCCTATCATTAGGAGGATTCCCACTTGGAGAAGACCATACTAACATTTGACCACTCTTGTTTGCCTAAAACAGTCGTGGAATTTTACCATAGTTATCGGATATTTTCTCGACCGATCCAAAAATTATGATTATCTACTCTCCTCTAAACATATGGAAAAAGAATAGTCGAGGTTCTTCCATAACAAAACCTTAATAAGCACCTTATACGCGACAAAGAGGTACGATTGCTTCTACCGAGCATTCCTGAAATCATCTTACCAATATTCCAAAATCTCCTTTACGTGGCTTCACAAATCTTTAATCACCGTGCGCCCATTCCCTGGCTACGGGTGACACATCCTACTCGAAAAGAAACCTTATCTCCGATGGTTTCTGAAATCTCATATCAAAGGTGGGATTCACCAATCTCATCCTGATTCAGAAATTTATACTGCGCTGGACCATGCACTGGCGCGATCCTTCCTTTCAAAGGAAGTCTGGGGCATACTAGTTAATATTGTAAGCCAGCCCAAAGGAATATCAATCACTTCCTTCTCGGCGACTTAATTCACATGTTCGGGATAAACCCTTGATCTTGTTTTGAGGATGGCAACCCATCCAAGAACTTTACCGACTTTACCAACCTCTTCCAATTTCAAGAATTTTCGATAAACACAAAATTCTTTGGTTGATTCTCCTCTTTCAATCAAACCTTACCTATGGGTAGTGCATGCAGAGACTACTCACTACGTCACGATAAACATCGATTCTACCCTTGAAATCTCTCACATTAAGTGACACATAATACTCCCCTTCCTTCCTTGGAGTATGCCGAAAGTTCCAACCCGTGCTCTTCTCTCCACGAAACGCACTTCTGGATCTCTTATACTATACTAACATCATTACTCTTTGTATGCGTAAGTCTCTCTCACACTTGACTAATAACAACTCCTCTCCGGGTGTGCTTCATAACAATTAAATTCTACTCTATTCAAGGAATACCAATTCTTGAATGGCTTCCCACAGCCTTCCAATCAAGTTAGGGCATGCTATTCTAATTGCACACTTATGTATGGATTATCGCCCCTCATGTGACGTTTAATTCACTCTATCACTTCCACTTTGTTATACTAGTCCCACCAACATATATTTCACACGTCTATTACCACGTCCCTTCGGCTCGGACTATTTTAACTGTAGTTAACCAAGATGCCCACATTTTTGCAACACCCCGATCGCCTTAGGAGAGCGAACGGCGTGCTACTCATCTATAGGACTAACTAAATTCAATGGAAAAGAAGGAATAGGGCATTCAAATTCCATGACAATAAAAGAGGAATAATAATTCTCAACCTTCCTCAAATAAGTAGAACAATTTTTCCAAATAGGTACAACAACCAAAATAAATCACTAACGCTCTATTCATCAAAATAATTACAGGTCATATCTTTTGTATAATATAAAGTTCTTTCCAGATAATCCATGCTAAAAAATCATTCCAACTCTTTATTCACCTTGTGTTCTGTACGCGGTTATGACATTTGGGTACTCTCAATCACCTTAGAAATCATAATTCTTAAATTCTCCTTATCATCGTTCCACCCCTCAACTCGTGGGGATAACTTTCAATGCTTTCCTACCCCAAAAATCTGGCTCCAATGACCTTGAAACAAAATTCAACTTCCAACTTACATACATAATTACTTGATCCTATTTTGACCAGGGTACCGAACTCATGGAATAGTGACCAAACGTCTCCCTATTTCCAACCTTACGCTAACTTTCATGCGTGGGATGTCTCGTAAAGCGAAATCCAAACAAGGAACCCCCCGATACACTACTACCTAGAATTGTCGGTTATCGAAATCCGTTAGGTCCTCCGTCCATAGTATATACCCCTTTATTCCGTCCCTTGACAGAAAAGTTACAATTTCTCCTGTAATTATGCTTAACAAAGGACGTTTCACTAATTGCACTATTGTTCAGTATAGGTTGGTGGTAATAGCATTCCATAAATCTCGAATACATACACTCGGAATTCTCAAAATTCTTTTCCCTAATAATAGGGGTATAAATATTAACTCCCACGTCTCTAAAGGATAAATATAACAATGCACTTTTCCTATCACTAAGTCCGGAGTGCTAAACATGATACTGAGTCAAATCTTTTTGCTCAACGGTAAATCCCGATACATACGAAATTATACTGACAAAATCTATACATACTCTGGCATCGAATATCTCGAGCCCACTATCTCCTCCAAAGTCTCTGGGATAGATAATATAAGTGCGAGTCCAACCTTCTTATAGGTAAAGCCTCGCCAAAACAAACATAAAACATGATGCGCTAGTGCAATCACTCCGATAGCCTTGCAATAAATGCTCATTATCGTACTAACCATTTCTATAACGTTTTAACAAAGATAATATCATACTCGTGTATCGCATCACTACAACGAGTAACCTCAATAAAGTTTAAAACACTGTTAATATACTCATTCATCCCCCGCGGATAGCACCAAAGAAAAATCCCGCTACACTAAGGAAAAATATTCACATAATGGTAACATTTATAATGATATGCATTAAACTCGTCTCACATGCTAATCTAGCAATGAACAAAATATGGTGACTCGCTCGTGTCACATAAACACGCCGCATCCTCTAAGGATACAACTTATACTTCCATCCTGGCAATCGTCTTGACTGCACAAATGGTTTTCAGACGTAACACGTCTGCCCAAACCAAAACAAAATTATTTTTAATCGTCGTCCTTTACTAGGCACCGTATTCTTGTCCCTTTTTCTCACTTTGGAACATATTATCGTGAGAAATTTCGCTCCGCACCAAAATACCTCAACACGTAATCCACTTATCACCTGTCCTACTAACTAGGTTAGGATTGTCCTTCTCTCAGACTTTAGTATACTCGATTCCTGTTAGCCATCCCGGTTGTTCCCTTAGCTTTTTAGGCCATAAAGATCATGTTACTATCTATAATAGTACTTACTGAATTTACCATCACTTGGTAAGAATTTTAACTATCTGAAGCATTTAAATGGTTTTCTTGATGTGTATCCACATCCTTTTGTGGTGCTATACCACCACCGTTGTATTCAGTCTTATTCTCGACTAAATTCTTCGATTCCTTTAACTTCCCCCACAAAGAAGCGTTATCATATATATTGACAAAATATGACATTGTCAACCTCTGAATCGGTCATCCATCAGAATTTCCTCCTCGAGTATTATCAACTATTATTACAAGTTGGTCTCCCACTTGGAGTCGTTTCCTCCACTAGTATCTACCTCTTTCGATACAAAATTTGCTAACGATTAGGATTCATATCCACAATTGGACTTCTGTCATGCCCTCCTGCGATGAGTTCAGAACCACGTTTGCTTCTCATCCTGAATAGTTGAGGAAGGAACATACGGTCAACACTTTACCTAAGGTTCTCCTATAGGCATAGCATTCCATTTCTAAAATTGGTGGTTGACTCCAACCATTATAATTTCGTCTCGAAAGCCAAGAAAATTTTCTCTAAATTTTCACTTTTAGTTTGCCACACTCCATCCTATATTTAAGCCTTTGGATACTTTACCTCCTTTGGTAAACACATACAATTTTTGCGTTTCTAAAATTTCCCACTGACAGTCTCTACACATTTTTTGTAATACGTTAGGTAAGTTTACCCTCGCACCTCATTTGACTATAACAACATTTGAAAATCATTGCTGCACCTTAGTCACCTTTCTAGTCGTGGATTCTCATGCCATAATGGAGGTGACCTTGACTACGGTCATCATCCTCGGATATATTTCATAATCTCAACTGAGCCCTGCCTCCTGATGTACGCTTAACGGTCCTCTTCTGACATCCATCATCGCTTGGCACACGTACACATCCGAACGAAATTAGAATTCACAAGTGTATACACATTATAGCAGGAGAACGAAATCTCGTCAAAGGAATCGACAATCCTAAACATAGGGCTCTATAACAAATAAAGAAACGCTGAAAGCATAATAAGCCGTACAGATCCTAAGGACACTAGAACCTGATGCTCTGATACCACCTGTGACACCCCGCCTAATTAAATACCGGGCGATCACTCCTTTATTAAATTAAAATCAAGGTGAACAGTTGGTTCATTCTTAGCATCACTATCGTAAAAATACTTTTCCAATTTAAACACCCTAAATAATTAAGCTAAGTGTCAAAACCATTTTAAAACCTAATTCTCATTTTATTAAATCCAGTTATAAAACCGTAAACTATTAACATCTTAAGAGTCACACATTAAGAATAAAAATAGAATTGAACATACACGAATTTAATCATCAATAATAAATCCCAACATTTACAACACTAAAGGAAAACATCCTGATAGTAATAAATCCCGAAATAAGGGTACTGAAAGTAAAAATTTCAATCTCTGACAATACCAACTAAATAATAGAAAGAGGGCGACACATACCCCTGCTAGATAAAACTGAACTAGTAGTAGAATCAAATGGATGAAGTCGTCTAAACAACAGGCCTCCAACTACCACCTAAGCTGCAGCACGTTCCTTCCAAAGGATCCTAAGTAAAACGCCCATGTGGCTGGGCACCTGTAATACATACATATATATACAAGAGAGAAAAGGAAATAGAAACGGGTCAGATCCCGATAGTGTATTTGATTTAAAAATTCGTTTAGCAAGTATTTAAATTGATACAGGCCAATGCAACAATATATTAGTGCGACACTCTCTTGAGAAATTCTCACCTCTCTTCTAATGTGCACTCCTATCGTACTAACGTTATCAATGGTCTATCTCGTCATATATCACACTATCTTTCCCCAATGAATAAACTTATCTTAGGTTATTCACAAGATTTAAAATTGAATGATATAATTGTTTGAAAATAATATTTCGATTAGTATCCAAAATTCTCATTTGAACTTTATTAATTTATAAAGTTTTCCATTGTCATATTATACTCTCTCAAAACAAGTGTTTACAATATGAGTCATCAACCATGTCCTACTTACCATATCACAGTAGGCAGTTCCAAATTCCCGTATTTCATATATATATTAAATACTCGTAGAATATATATATATTATAACAGCACCCCAATTAAAAACTATGGTGCGGGCATACTCTACTATCCAAAACCCCGTATCACTCGTATTAAGGGGAATACAAATTCGGAATCACTCTCGAATTGTATTAAAACATACACAAACAATATTGAGGCGAAGCATAGATTCCAAGTCTCTAAGAGGCTGGCACATGCCTGCGTCTCTTAGGACCGTCTGAACTATCACATGGATAGCCTGTACCAAGGATATCTATCTTCTAGGGAACAATTCAATATCCCCCATAAAGGTCCCATCGAGATAAGACTCTCCCAGCGCGGAAACCTCAGGGATAGAAAGTAGCGTGGGCATGATTTTCACAAGTATATAATATATGCATACACAATCATATAAACATACCACTTTTATTATATCAATTTTGGTTTATCCCATAACCCACATTCACAACATTTATCCTTATATTCCCATTATTATATATCAAGTATAATGGTTCGTTTCTAACTTTAATTCGAAGGGTTTTTCCAACTTACTACGTGATGGGACATAAATATTGTATATTTATTCCCCAAATTTCAATGCATTTGTGAACCCGAGTGATGTAACCCATATGGATTTAACGGACATTTATGCTACTAATCTTCGTTGGCAAGTATTTCGTGTTTCGGGCTTCTCTTATTGGTTTTACATGTTAATTATGCAAGCAGTGCAAAAGAGAAAGAGAGACAATGAAAGAAAAGCTAAGAAGGCAAGTTCAAGGGCATTTTGGTAATTCTGCAGCTAGATCCCGAAGGAGGAGTCAACTTCAAAGTTGAAGATCTCGGAACAACGAGAACACTGGAAGAAAGCGACACCCAAATCTGAGCTACGGTTGATGAGTTATGACCCGTTGAAGTTGAAGAAAAATCCAAGTAAGAAAGGAAAGAAAACAAGAAAAATTTTCTAAGTGTTGAATGCAGAAAAAGCACCCCAGACCAGCAGACATTCGCGAACCCAGGGGCGAACCGGTTTGGGGGGCGAATCGGTTCGGGGTACATCCGAACCGGTTCGGGGGACCTGATGCGTAAATTTTCCTCCTTTATTCTGATTTGCTCTAAGGTTTCCTTCTTATACAACATCAAAATTTCGTGGTTTAATCCTCTACATCACAAAAGGTTTCCAGAATATTATTTTACTTTTATTAATCAACATTTATTCCCGACGCGATACAGGCGCGTCCCGACTTAAATTTCCACAATTGTCATTTTATTCACACATGACAATATTATAAAAATAAATCTCATATATTACTATACTCATCCAGTAATATTCAACAATTATATATTCCCAATAATTACTAACTCTTGTCACGCTAGTAAATATTTAAAACAACATTTCGGATTAAAATTAAATTAATTTATCTCAAATAAATTTAATAAATCCTTAAATTTAAAAGCCATGAAAATACGGGGTATTACACTTCGACGATGTTGACATTGCACTCGACGTAGCATGCAACAAAGAGATAGAGAGATTGGGGTTTAGCAGAGACAACTTTTGGTAGAGAGAGCGGGGGAGGGAGGTCTTGCCTCCAAAATGAAAATTGAATTTAGATTTATTAATTTTTTAGAACAAATTTTAGCACGATTTTGGCACTGTTTTAAACCGTGATAAATTAGGAATAAACCTTACTATAATCTGGCATGGTTTTAAACTGTGCCAGATTCTCCTTATTAAAGCGTGCCAGATTGGCAGTTTTGGTGTAGTGGTACTGGGGCAAAATCCTATTCCAGTTCTGTCATCAGAATTGGTTTTATTTTCAACAACAAAGTCTTCAAAACAGTTTGAGTTATTTTCATATTTTGCAAATTTTTTGAAGACTGTTGATGTCTTTTCTTTAGTTTGTTCCAATTCTAACGACGTTCCTTTATATTTCTTTTCCAGAATTTCATTTGAGTCAGACAGTTCCTTGATTTTTTGAGCAAAAACTTTAGTCTCATTCTCATGATCTAGATATTGAGTGGTGTACTCTTCCGCAATATGTTTGATCATTTGGCCTAGGGCTTCTATTTTATGGGTAAGGTCCTTGACTACTTTTTCAAGTTTAGTACTCTTCTTGAGGGTTATCGTGTATAGTATGTGAATATCTGGGAGGTCCTCATTATCGGAGTCACTAAGTGTACAGTGTGCAGTGTCCCCTAGAGATTCATTTTTAGGACTCAGACACACATTTTCATTGTCAATAAAATGTTCCCTTTGACTCACACACACGACATTAGAATTACTAGTATCATTCTCCAGTAACAAAGAAGAGAAACCATTAAGAACAAAATCATTAAACATAGCATGGTTAGAGATACTTCTATCAGGTTCAGTGCTAGTCATAGGCTCATCAGTATAAATAATTTTGGCAAAGAATGACATACATGGGTCAAAATAATTAGATGACTCACGCTCATCAGTTTCTGATTCACTTGACTCATCCCAGGTCTTGCACAAATTAGCCCTATTATTTTTGTTTTTATTCAAATTGACTCTACAGTAATTTGCCATATGTCCTAATTTCCCACACCTAAAACACTCAACTTTTTATAGATCTTTTCCAGGCTTGTTTTTTTATCGGTCTGGTGTTTTTCCTGTCTTTTCTCATAAGGCCTATTATTATAGAACTTTGGATAATTAGGTTTGCCTTGTATACTTGCAATTTTATTTCAAAATTTCATAATTTTCTTAAACTTTTTAGACATTAAGGCAATGTGATTATCCACAATGTCTAAGTTACAGTCTTCATCAGAGTCTAAGTCAATTTCAGGCAAATTAAACTTAGGTTTGGTCAAATTATAGGGGAAGACAAGATTAAAAGTGGATTATTTCTTTTGGGTCTGAGTTAATTGCTTCTTAAACTTTAATTCCATTTCCACTGTCCTTAGCTTGCTATTGAGGAGTTTAGGTGTTAAATTTGGATAGTCCATCTCCATAATGGCAAAGCACTTATTATCAAACTTTTGTGGAAGTGACCTTAGAATTTTGGAAACAATTTTGCTTCCTATCATAAATTATACCATTAGCATGCATCTTGGTCACTATATCTGTCAACCTAATGTAGAAGTCATCAAATGAATCAGTCTCAGTCATGACCAAAGTGTTGTATTGCTGGATTAAAATTTGGGTTTTAGCAGCTTTAACACGTGTGTCCCCTTCATGTGCAGTCACTAGAGTGGCCCATGCTTCCTTAGAGGTAGTACAGAAAGATATCCTCTTTAATTCATGTTCATTGATAAACATGAATATCGAATTTTAGCCTTTATTATTATTATTATTAAGGGAGGCTTGTTTCTCTTCTTTGGTGAATTCACTTAACAGTTTCCTAATCCTCATATTACTTCCTTCTGCGGCTGGTTTAGTAGGGAAAGTGTAACCATTTTCAATAGCATCCTAGACATCATCTCCCAATGTACCTTGGATGAAAGAAACCATCCTCACCTTTCCAGTAAGGGAAGTTGGTTCGATAAAAGAGTGGAGGTCTGGATAGGTTACCTTATCTCTCAAATTTCTCGTCCATTGTTTTGTTTGGAAAAAAAAAGAATTTCAGAAACTCAGGATCAAAAAGATTTTATAAAGCTAAATCTATGATAGCAATTGAAAAATAATGCCACTTAAGTTGTTTAAAAGGTTTAAGACAATTTAAAGGGCTCCGAACAGTTTGTTTAAGAAACTCCTTTTTTTACAAAACGAATACTAACACAAGATGTGTATAAAACTTATTAAAGAGATATTTTAGTTATTAAGTATCCAAGTCTTGAAAAACAAAACTAAATAATTTCTAAATCAACACATAAGTAGATAGTGATGAGAGGAAGATGAAACATGCAAGAACACAAGATTTTAACTTAGTAAAATCCCACATAATTGTGGAAACATCCACGGAGGTCTTTACACCTCAAAACAAAAATCCACTTAAAAAGAATATAATTTACAAGCTATATAACAAACTAAACACACAATTAGACCTATTCTAAGTCAAGAAAATATACCAGCTCCGTCAGGTTTATTCTGACTTCTCTGAAGGCTCCGATGTTAAAGTCGTTCTCCCAACTTTGTTCCTCTTCTCCTTTTTATCTTCAGTCGACTCTTAAGTAAAAAATCTCTCTATAAATAGTTCTTTACTGTTGTAGTGTGAATGGTGTAAGTGGTGGAGTGCCTAAACACATGCATGCAACACACACACACACACACACACACACTTATACAAATAATATACCTATCAAATTACTGATTTCATTCTAAAATGCAGATATGATTTTTGAATCTCAGTTTATTTGAAAATCTCATACTTATGATCTTTATTTATATCCATAAATCTCGAGGGAACCTTGATATCAAAAGGAGACAAGGTCCTAGACACTTTGTTTATTTTATTTACACAGTAATTTCACAAAATGTGAAATATATGAAAGTGTAAAACCCTATTCAAGATCATAACTAGATCTAAGTGTGGTTTTTCTTAGAAACTAGAAACATAAAAAGATTTGTTGGTTCTAGTTTTAAAATAAACATTTAAGAGTAAAATAACCAACAAATGAAGATTTCTTGAAGAAATAAATCAAACTAAGTATGTATATGTGTTTTGTCTCACACACAGTTCAGATCTACACTTTCTATGAAGAGAAAATAAAATCCAAACTTCGTGACTTAGTTGGACAAGAGATTAAAGACCAGAGAGGATGGATGTCCACACGATCAACCACACTCAAACTCACAAGGTTTTTTTCTGAAGAAAACTTACAAGAGTTTGATTTAGGGTTTGAATTTCTCTCTCTTTTTCTTTTCTCTCTCTGTATCCCTCTTCTTGTTTTCTCTCAAAACACAACTAATCCAAAGATTATAAAAGCATAATCAAGGTCATCTATTTATACTACTGGATGGAAGGGTCGGGAAGGTCGAAGCAAAACAACGACTGAGATTAACTCTAGTTGATCGATGTAAATCTAATGGCTTACAATGCACCGCAATTAAATGAGCTCTCATTGGCCACAAGGTTGAGTCTTGGATTGTTAAAAACAACATGCATGATATACCCGTTTATATCCTCGGCCTGGCTGAGGATTACCTCCAAACGGATGACCCCTCAGGGGCCGACCCTTCATCTGGCTCAAGACGACCCCTCAGAGGAGCCGACCCTTCATCAGACTCCAGCCTATAACAGACGACCCTTCATCATGTTCCAGATGACCCTACGAGGGGCCGACCCCTCCAACGAGCTCCATACGACCCCTCAGAGGGGCCGACCCTTCGCCAGACTCCAGCCGACCCTACGAGGGGCCGACCCTACATCAGGCTCAAGACGAACCTTCAGAGGGGCCGACAGTACGAGGCCAGAATTGGACCAGACTCACTGCCGGAGGGAACTTTGCCCTCGGCCTCGGCCCATAGGCCGAGGGTGACATCATCGCAGCGCGTGATTTGGGAGACGCGTGGAACAGTGCGCGTGAGGCTAACATCGCATAGGGGAGACCGTTATAACAAAATCACACCCTCACGTGAGGGAATATTATGTCATCATTTGGCATCTACAGGTGTCCACAAGCGACTGGCTAGATCATGATTCACTTGCACCATGCATACTTGGGGGGTACACTACACCCCCCAAGACCTATATAAACTTGTCATCTACAACCCTACAGGGGATCGATCCATTAACTGTAGCCCTAGCTAAAACTCTGCTTGTACACACAGGAGAGAGGGAGAGAGAGGGTTATGTGCATTGTATCCAAGGCCATTAGTGCCCATACTTAGTGGATCACACACTCACAGTGGATGTAGGCCAAATTGGCTGAACCACTATACATCATTGTCTTAGTTCCTCTTATACTCATCCCCTTCTACACACTTATACATCTCTATGGCTGCCATAGCTGCTACTGTTTGAGCTCACTATCGCTTATCCGGTGATGCTAAATCTCAGCATCATCAGTTTGGCGTCGTCTGTGGGAACGAGAAGACATCTCTTCCTTTGTACAGCTTGACCTCACTAGGCACTCTGGTGGTGAACCAACGCTCCCCCTGAGAGGAGGTGTTTCACCATTGAAAGAGACTGACTAAGGTTCCCAAGCTCACCAGTATTTTCTTCAGTTCAACTTTTCATAGCTCAAGCACATGGCACCTGAGATGCCACCACCACCACTTCCCCCGCCTGATGAGGGGGGAAGACCCAGTTCCAGTCAGCCGCCGCCTCAATCTGAGATGGATGATGTGGCGGCAGCCCTAAAATCTCTGGCAGCAAGCCAGCGGATGATGCAAGAGCAGTTCACAGCTCTAAGCCAGAACATACTAAAGGCACCAGGGGTTTCACCTGAGATGATTACTCCGACAGCAGCTCCGGGATAGCATGAGGCCAAGGGACCACCCCAGGCACCACGCAAAGACCTGCCACCCCCTCAGCGACGTAGGGATGTTGCTTACCCCCGGCGTCTGTGCCTGGGGAGGCAAGGGAAGCCTTTCCCTGAGGACATGTGTGACGATCCGGAGGGACAGGAGGCCCCTATAGAGTGCTGGGAACCCTATGAGGTCTCCAACAATACTGTATGACCTCTCCAGGACAGTAGAGGAAAGTGCGGGAGACCAAACCCCAATGATCGTCCGAGGGGCTCTGCTTTTGATCGCTTGAGAAGGGAGTCGGCCTTTGAGAGGCTATGCCCAGTAAATGACCTGCGAGAACAGTTGTCCAGGCCAAGAAGTGCTGCGAGATCCAGGAGGGATGCAGCAGATGGCCGACCCCGAGGACGAGATGACGGCCAAAGGGAAGTGAAGAGCTGACACAGGCCTGCTGCAGCCGAACCCTCCGTCCACCTCGGAGAGGCAGCAGGGGATAACATCGGCCAGGTCGACCCTGTGAGGCCCTGAAATGAATTAATCCAGTGGTTAGAGGATAAGATCGATGATATACTGAAGAGCCGAGACCCTCTTCAGAGGGGGTACACCATAGGCTCACCCTTTGTGGCAAAGATAGTCAACTTCCCCACGCCGTCAAAGTTCAAGCCACCTGTGGTCACCCCAAGGTATGATGGGAGAACCAACCCCATCCACCATGTGGAGATGTATCAGTCAGCAGCATACATATACTCTATCTCAGATGAGATGAGGTGTCGTGTCTTCTCTGGTACCTTGACAGGGGCTGCGCATGTCTGGTACACGTCTCTTCCAAAAAATTCCATTGGAAACTTTAAGCAGTTGGCAGACCTGTTCATCCATAGTTTCTGCTTTGGGGTGAGGCCACAGAAGAAGACCACCCACCTGCTCTATGTTAAGAAGGGGAAGAGTGAGACTCTGATGGACTATATAGCCAGATTCAATAAGGAGAAGCTGGAGGTGGAAGACTATGAGGAGAGCATAGCTATGACAGCCCTGATTGGAGGACTCCAAAAGGGGAAGATGTTATGGAAGCTTGTTGAAGACCCTCCGAGGACGATGGCCAAACTGTTGTCGACAGCAGGAAAGGTGATGAATGCCGAAGAGGCGATGGCTTCAAAATATGAAGACGAAAGAGGAGGTGCTAGTGGGAGTAAATACCCTAAGAAGAACAAATAGGGGAAGAAGAGGTACACGGATGACAAGTTCGCTGGGTACACCCCTCTGACGGTCAGCTGTGAACAGATTCTCAATGAGATTAAGAGTGACCGGTCCCTGAAGTGGCCTGAGAAGCTGAGGGAAGCCCCCGGCAAGAGGAATAAGAACCCGTGGTGTGAATTTCACCAAGACCACGGCCACGTAATGGACAAATGCTTTGCTCTGAAAGACGAGATTGAGAATATGCTGAAGGAAGGGAAGCTCAGAAAGTATGTCGACAAAGGTTCCTTCAAGAGGGGCCGAGGGGACGACCCCAGAAAGAAGTGAGGCGCTACATGCAGAGAAGGTCCTCAAAAAAGGGGTGACGACCCTTCTGATGATGAGGACGACCCTGACCTCCCACCGAGAGACGACCACGGCCCTGTCAAGAGGCTTAATATGATCTCGCTCGGAGTGGGAATGATTTCCGGGGGTCTTGCAGGAGGAGGGTCTGAGGTCGCCGACAGGAAGGCCCATGTGGCTGAGGCCAAGGCAGTGGAGAAGACGGTACACGCAACCTCCCTGAAGTTCAAGTCAGAAAAGAGGAAGAAGTTTGATATGGACACACTGATAGTGGGATTTTCAAGAATGGACTTCAAAGGCCTCTTAGCCCCACATGATGACCCTCTCGTCATCACTACAAGGGTGCACGGATGCGAGGTGCCGAGGATCTTTGTAGATGGGGGTAGCTCTGCAGATGTGATGTTTTGGCCATGCTTCAAAGCCTTGGGTCTCAGCCGTGCTAGACTCGTCCCCTACCATCATCCATTGATTGGGTTCAGTGGGGAAAAGGTTTATCCCCTTGGGGTATATGTGGCCGATGTGAGGATGGGGGACGAGTGGCCGAGATGGCTCACTAAGAAGGTCAGTTTCTTTGTGATGGATGAGCAGGTGTTTTTGGCCTACAACATCATACTGGGGCATGTGGCCCTCAAGGGGTTTGAAGCTGTGACGTCTACGGTCCATCAGATGATCAAATTTCCAACCCCTTACGGGGTGGGGGAAGTTCAGGGAGACCAGACGACAGCGAGAGAATGTTACTACAACTCCGCTGAAGAAAGGGAGGCACACAAGAGGGTTACAACCACTTATAATATTGATACCCTAGACCCCAGAGATGAAACAAAGCTGAAGAAAGGAGAGGCTGCGGAAGAGGTAGAATCCATCATCCTCGATGAGGATGACACGGAAAAAACCGTCCAAGTTGGCAAGTCTCTGAAGCCCAACATCAAGGAAGACCTCATTAAACTGTTGAGGAGAAGGCAAAGCATTTTCGCCTGGAGTCATGTAGATATTTCAGGGATTGACCCTGAAATCATGTGCCACAAGCTCAATGTGGTAGAGGGAGTGAAGCCGGTGAAGCAGAAGAGGAGAATTTTCTCCATAGAAAAATATGAGGTCATCAGGGACGAGGTCAAAAAACTAGAAGACACTGAATTTATCAGAGAGGTCATCTACCCTGAATGGATGTCCAACGTAGTCATTGTCCCAAAGGCCAACGGAAAGTGGAGAATGTGCGTGGACTTCACAGACCTCAACAAGCATTGTCCCAAAGACAGCTTCCCTCTCCCCCGCATCAACCAGATGGTAGACGCTACCGCAGGCCATGAGCTCATGAGCTTCATGGATGCCTACTCAGGGTATAACCAGATTTTCATGAACCCTGAAGACTCGGAGAGGACCGCCTTCATCACCGACATGGGGACATACTGTTACAGGGTCATGCCCTTTGGCCTCAAAAATGCGGGGGCAACGTACTAGCGCTTCGTAAATAAAATGTTTGAAGACCAAATTGGGAAGTCTATGGAGGTCTACGTAGATGACATGCTGACTAAGAGTCTGAAGGGAGAGGATCATGTAGCAGACCTGGAGAGGACATGTAATACGATGGACAAATACAAGATGAAGCTTAATCCGGTGAAGTGTGTCTTCGGGGTCGGAGTAGGGAAGTTCTTGGGGTTCATTGTCAATCAAAGACGCATCGAGGCCAATCCTGAAAAGATAAAGGCCCTTGTTGAAATGAAGACCCCAAGTCCATTAAAGACGTTCAGAGGATCACAGGGAGAGTTACTGCCTTGAACAGGTTCGTGTCTAGGGCCACAGACAAGTTCTTGACATTCTTCAAGATCCTTAGGAAGGCCTTCGAATGGAGTGAAGAGTGTGATGAGGATTTCAGGGACCTAAAGTCATACTTAGGGTCTCCCTTGCTTCTATCACGACCCGTGCAGGGTGAACGACTTTATGTTTACCTCGCCGTCTCAGAGTCGGCCATCAGTGCAACCATTGTGAGAGATGAAGACGGAATACAGATTCCTGTGTATTTTAATAGCAAGGCACTCCAGAGGGCAGAGCAAAGATACCCGAGGATGGAGAAATTGGCCTACGCCTTGATCCATGCCTCGGGGAAGATGAAGTCGTACTTCGAGTCCCATACAATGGTCATCCTCACCGACTCTCCTCTTAGGCAGGTCCTACACAAGCCAGAAAAATCAGGTAGGTTGATGGCCTGGGCTATAGAACTACAGGAGTTTGACATTGTGTATCAGCCTAAGACGACCATTAAGGGGCAAGCATTGGCAGACTTCGTGGCTGAGTTCACTTGGGAAGATGATGAGGCCGAGGGTGAGACCCTCGGGAAGACGGATACAGAAGATAGACCCGCTGACACACCCGCATATAGGGCTGAGACAAGCACTGCTAGAAGGAAAGCGACTGAAAACGAAGAGGGAAGATACACCTTTAGACAGTGGTCCCTCTCTGAGGGAAATTTTTCAGAAGGAAAGACTCTGTGGAGCCTCTTCGTTGACGGGTCCTCCTGTGACAGCGGGAATGGAGCTGGACTGATACTATCAGCACCCGATGGCACAGACGTTGAATAATCCCTGAGGTTCATCTTCAAAGCCTCCAACAATGAGGCTGAATATGAGGCCTTAGTAGCAGGCCTCTCCTTGGCCAAGTCTCTTAGTGTCGGCCAGATTTTGGTCCATAGTGATTCAAGGCTAGTAGTGAATCAAATACTAGGAGCCTACGAGGCTAAGGATGAGAGGATGGCTAGGAACCTTGAGAAGGTGAGGTCATTACTGAAGGGCTTCAGAGAAGTGAAATTAAGGAGGGTACCTAGGCTCGACAATGGCCGTGCTGATGCCCTTGCTAGGTTGGCCTCGGCAACAAGAACAGACATCAGGAGGGCGGTCCCAGTAGAAATTTTGCTTCGGCCAACTATTGAGGACGCTGAGGGAACACTTAGCAATTGCCTAAATGTTTCTCAAGAATCTTCGTGGATGGACCCCCTGATCAGATACATTAAAGAGGGTGAGATGCGAGAAGCAAGGAAAGAAAGGAAAAAGCTGAGGTACAGGGCTGCAAAATTCACTGTCATCGGAGACACCTTGTACAAAAAGGGGTTTTTGCTCCCCTTACTTAGGTGCGTGCATCCCTCAGAAGTCCCTTCCATTTTGCAAGATGTGCATGAAGGGTCGTGCTCAAGCCACATTGGGGGTAGATCCTTAGCGAAGAGGGTGATCAACCAAGGCTACTGGTGGCCGACCTTGGGGAAAGATGCCGCAGCATATGTAAAAAAGTGTGATAAATGCCAAAGATTTGCTACCATCCCTCATCAACCTCATCAGCCTCTTACATCCGTTACATCTCCGTGTCCGTTTAAAGTGTGGTGGATTGACCTGGTAGGACCCTTACCGAGAGCGATCAATAACTATCGGTTCCTCATTGTAGCAATTGACTACTTCTCAAAGTGGGTGGAGGCCGAACCGATGGTCACGATTACAGAGCAGAAGACCTTCCAGTTCATCTAGAAAAATATTATATTCAGATACGGTCTACCCAACACCCTCATCTCAGATAACGGGACTCAGTTCAGGAATGCCTCTCTACAGAAGTACTGCGAGAGGGTAAGTAGCAAACAATTTTTCTCCACCCCAGGCCGACCACAGGCCAATGGGCAAACCGAAGTTACAAACACGAGAATCCTAGATGGAATCAAGAAGAGGCTTGAGGAGGCAAAAGGAAGATGGGTCGAGGAGTTATATGCCGTACTATGGGCATACAGGACGACAGTGAGGACCTCTACCGGAGAAACCCCATTCATGCTAGCTTATGGCTCAGAAGTCGTCATCCCCACCGAAATTGAGTTTCCTACTCATAGGGTCCAAATGTATGACCCCCAGGGAAATGCAGAAGAGAGGAGACTCGACTTAGACCTGATTGAGGAAAGGAGGGAGGACGCTGAGATAAGGTAGGCATTCTACCAGCAGAGGACCGCAAGGTTTTACAATCAGAGGGTGAAACAGAGGCATATCGCAGTGGGGGACTTGGTCCTCAATAAGACTTGGCAAAAGCCCAACAAGCTCCATCCTAATTGGCATGGCCCATATAGGGTCATCGATGAAGTTGTCCCTGGGACCTATAGACTAGAAAACCTAGAAGGGGAACCTTTTTCCAACCCCTGGAATGCAGATCATTTGAAGAAATACTATCAGTAGTGTTGAAAGGTCTTGAAAGATCATAATTGTAATGAGAGTTACTCCAACATAACACTTTGGAAAATTAATGAGAAATATCAGTGTTTCCCTCATCCTGTGGTTGTCTGTTCTAGCACGCATGGAAACATCTACAGAGAACCACCCTCGGCTATAATGAGGACCAGTGGAGGGGATGACCCCACTACTATTCTCAAAAAAGACGAGGGTAGACTTTGTTAAAAACTATTAATTTGATAAATTGAACCCTCGGCTATAATGAGGGCCAGTGGAGGGGACGACCCCACCACTGTCCTCAAGAAAGACGAGGGTAGACATTGTTAAAAACCATTAATTTGGTAAGTTGAACTATCGGCTATAATGAGGGCCAGTGGAGGGGACGACCCCACCACTGTCCTCAAGAAAGACGAGGGTAGACATTGTTAAAAACCATTAATTTGGTAAGTTGAACCATCGGCTATAATGAGGGCCAGTGGAGGGGACGACCCCACCACTGTCCTCAAGAAAGACGAGGGTAGACTTTGTTAAAAACCATTAATTTGGTAAGTTGAACCCTCGGCTATAATGAGGGCCAGTGGAGGGGACGACCCCACCACTGTCCTCAAGAAAGACGAGGGTAGACTTTGTTAAAAACCATTAATTTGGTAAGTTGAACCCTCGGCTATAATGAGGTCCAGTGGAGGGGACGACCCCACCACTGTCCTCAAGAAAGACGAGGGTAGACTTTGTTAAAATCATGTTTGGTAATTTAATCCCTCGGCTATAATGAGGGCCAGTAGAGGGGACGACCCCACCACTCTCCTCAAAAAAGACGAGGGAAAGGTTAGTGGCTAGCAAAAAATAACAAATCATGCAAGAAGCTGATATAGAAGACAGTAAAGGAGACGATATGATATTAATGAAAGTGAGATACAAGATATCCAAGTGTTTTATAAAAAAGAGTACAAAAATAATAGGTATATTATGAGGTTGTGGGCTACAGACAGCCACCCTAAGGGACAATGTCAGAGGGCAGAGCCTCAACATCCACCAAAGGGGTCTCTTCAATAACCATAACCGGTCGATCCTCAGATGTGCCGACCCCCTCAACCTGCACTTGGGATTCTACTTGGGATAGAGCCTCGGCGATCAGAGGGTCGTCCAATCCGACTGCCTCAATCGAAGGGCGGACCGAGCAGACGACGTCGCCAAATCCGAGGACGAACCATCGATAGGCCGTCCTTATCCCCCTCTCCAGATATTCAAGGCCGAAGCCCTGAAACTCGTCAGAAACCTTGTAAGCCTCAACAGCATCGGCCTCGGCTTTTCTGACAGCTTCTTCGAGATCAGTCTTGTGCTTGACCTCCATGTTGAGTAAAGCCTCATCCTTCTCCTTTATTAGAAAGTCCTTGGCCTGCTGGTCGGCATCATGGTGACTCGTCAGCTCATCTAGGACCCTGGCATGCTCAGTCCTAGCACTCTCCAGTTCAGCCCTCGGAGTCTCGAGCTCTGTCTGCAAGTCAGTCTCATGCTGAATGGCCCTCTCAGCTTCATGAAACTTCTGTTGGTTCTCAGCCATCCACTTGGTGGCTGAGGTGAAGGCACAAACAGACTGCATGAAAAATAAACAGATGTCAAGAAGGGTCAAGGGAATAGTTAGTGAAAGAATGAAATTAAAGAGGTGGGTCAAGACCAATACCTGTGCAAGGGCATGCAGACCGTAGTCATACACTTTGGCTGGAGGCATCTTTGACAAGAAGTCGTAGTTAGCAGTCGAGGGTGCAGAAAACATTGAGGCCTTGGCTGCCCTCAATTTTGCAATGAGTGATGAGGGCTCGACCCTCAGATGTGCCAGGTTTTGAGACCAGAAGGCCCCCATGCTGGATGAAGAGGCCGTCCCCTCAGACGCTTCGACCCTGGCCCTCATCCGAGAATCAGGCCGAGGGTCAACTGGGGCCTCAGGCTCCTTTCTTTTGTTATCGGTGGTCGGCTCCACCACCGTTGGTCCGGCGGCCTTATCTTCCTCGGAGTCTGCTGAGGCTCCTTCCCTTTCTTCTTGGCCAAACCAGATAATAAGCTGGGAGCAGTCATTTCCCAAAGATAGTCTGACGTACCTGCAAGACGACCTGGTAAGAGGACGACACGTTAGAAAAATGCAGAGAAAAAGAGGAAACACTTAAAAAATAAGTAAAGAATGGGAAATGTTCAGTATAACTCACATAGTTCAGTCAGAGGGCTGACCCTCAGACCAGCTTCTTTGAGGAACCGGGGGGTCATCAGGTCTTCAAATTTTGGAAGTTCACCCTGTCTCCCTCGTCCTCTCAGATAGTCAACGATGTCCTTCTCCTCCAGACTAAGTCCAGGGTCTGACCTGGCCTTCATGGAAGGGTTAGACCATCTTTTGGGGACCCTCGGACCATCGGTGGTGGACTCCCACTCCCCAGAGATGAAGAAGAATCTCTTTTTCCAATCGTGGTTGGAAGTTTGTGCCACATGGAGGAGTTTCTTCTCAGACCTCCTTGCCCCCAGGTGATAATATCCAGGCTGTTTGGACGAGGAGGTGATGTTGTAGCAGCCCAAAAATAGGTCAGCCGAGGTCTCGTCGGTGAAGGCATTCTTCCACAAGGAAATATAGCCCAGGTTCATCCTCCAAGAGTTAGGGGGAAGTTGAGAGGGAGCAACACCAAGGGAAGATAGGATATCTATGATGGCAGTATGCAAAGGGAATCTGACTCCAACTTTTAACATCTGTTCATAAACTGCAACCTCTCCCTCGCCACACTCAAAAACCCTCTCATCCTCAGAGGGAACCCTCATAGTCACGCTGGGTGGCACTCCATAGGCATGCCTCCATATCAGGAGGTCGCGATCCTTAACAGAGGAGATAAAGAACGAGGCATGGGAGGTATCAACTTCGTCATCTGTATCATCGTCCTCGTCCTCGTCCTTAATCCCACCCCCCCCTCGGCCTCGTCATCTGCCGGAGGGCCCTGGGGGAAAGCCACTTGGAAGGCATGGGGAGAAAGGGTTGTTACAGGGACTGCCTCGGAGGGGAACATGCCCTTGGCCTCTCGGCCTGGGCTTAGGTCAGAGGTCTCTCGCATACCGGGAGGTCTAGTACCAGTTGGTGAGGACTCTCTCTCATCCATCTCGCTTGAATAACACTCGGCTGGACGATGGGACGACCCACAGGACTCAGGCGGTTCAAATGGTTTTATGGTGGCAAGAGGAATGGGAAAGATGGGTCGTACCCAATTAGGGTCGGCCCCTTGTCTCCTCTCTTCCTCTTCCTCTACTCGTCTGATCTCTGCAAAGAGCTTTTCTCTCAAGGATGGGAATTCAGACGCTAAACTGTAAAGCTTCCTAAGCATTAAAAGGGAAGACCCTACACTTGGAGGAATTTGAGGAACTTAACTACAAATAAGTTTGCAGTTGACCGAATTAGACTTTTGGATTAAAAAGGGAATTGATGATTTTCACTCAAGAACACTCAAGAATATCCAAGAAACAGTTGCCGGAGAAGACACCGGAAAAAGCTATGGGATAACCCAAAGAAAATGCAGCACCACAACCCTAAAAGGCAAATAGAAATGAAGGCAAAAGAGAGCGCTGGGTGAAAGAGATTACCTGATAAAGAGAGCAAGAATGTTGCTAGGCTTGAAGGATTGAAGGCTGTAGAAAATGGCGATGAAAACTGATAAAATTCTAGAGAGAGAAGGCTTGGACGCGAAGAAGAAGAAGAAGGAGAGAGAGTTTGAAAATTTCTTAAATACCTTAGCAATGAGTGGGCCCATTGACCAAGGAAGGACACATCCCACGAGGAAGGCATCATTATTGTGCAAGGCCCCAAGCAGTGTGCAGCCGCCATGCCTTGGAAACTGGAATAACAATGAGTGTCTACCCAGGTGTCACTCACCTAACTGATCATACATGCATCTCATTTAAAACACTATCCCTCAGCCATCTCAACAGCACCTATGGCTAAGGGCTGGGGGGTGATTGATATACCCGTTTATATCCTCGACCTGGCTGAGGATTACCTCCAAACGGACGACCCCTCAGGGGCCGACCCTTCATCAGGCTCAAGACGACCCCTGAGAGCAGCCGACCCTTCATCAGGCTCCAGCCTGTAACAGACGACCCTTTATCATGTTCCAGACGACCCTACGAGGGGCCGACCCCTCCAACGGGCTCCATACGACCCCTCAGAGGGGCCGACCCTTCGCTAGACTCCAGCCGACCCTACGAGGGGCCGACCCTTCATCAGGCTCAAGACGACCCTTCACAGGGTCCGACAGTATGAGGCCAGAATTGGACCAGACTCACTGCCGGAGGGAACTTTGCCCTCGACCTCGGCCCATAGGCCGAGGGTGACATCATCGCAGCGCGTGATTTGGGAGACGCGTGGAACAGTGCGCGTGAGGCTAACATGGCACAGGGGAGACCGTTATAACAAAATCACACCCTCACATGAGGGAATATTATGTCATCATTTGGCATCTACAGGTATCCACAAGCGACTGGCTAGATCATGATTCACTTGCACCATGCATACTTGAGGGGTACACTACACCCCCCCAAGACCTATATATACTTGTCACCTACAACCCTACAGGGGATCGATCCATTAACTGTAGCCCTAGCTAAAACTCTGCTTGTACACACAGGAGAGAGGGAGAGAGAGGGTTATGTGCATTGTATCCAAGGCCATTAGTGCCCATACTTAGTGGATCACACACTCACAATGGATGTAGGCCAAATTGGCTGAACCACTATATATCATTGTCTTAGTTCCTCTTATACTCATCCCCTTCTACACACTTATACATCTCTATGGCTGCCATAGCTGCTACTGTTTGAGCTCACTATCACTTATCTGATGATGCTAAATCTCAGCATCATCAATGCATATCATAGATAAAATAGATCCAAGGACTGGTAATGGTTCTCAGGAATATGAGAGTAAGAAAACACAATTTGGACCATTGTGGATGTAACATGTGTGTGGCTCAGATGGGATACAAAACGCGTGTTTTATAAGTTTAAATAATTCCTTTTTATACCACCAATTCTCTGTCGCTTTCGGATTCTACCCATCCAAAGTTTTTAGGAACTAATAGATATTACAAATAAGCCCACAACATTTTAAAACCAAATTTTAATTGTTTTAAAAATGTTTATAAATTCCTATAAATTATTTTAAAATCCCAAAAATTATTAAAAAAATATTTTAATGGGAATTAATACTCACACACATAATATGATATCAATAAAACATAGAAATGCAATCCTAGGTGCAGTGTTAAAATTATACCTTTGAGACTATTAAAGGACAAATGATGTAGAGTCTGAGGTTCTTTGGTAGGCTAGGGTGACACTCATGTTTTGTCACTATTTTCAAACTAGACAAGCGCCTATATAATATAGACTCAAGTGAGTCAAATATATAAGATGCTTCATACGTGTAGCCTTAGGATAGTGGGCTCAGATTATATGAAATTTAATATAGTTATTGTGCATATTTTTAGTATAAGCGGTGTGTGAAATAATAACTAAAGTTTGGAAAGCATTGGGAAGTAGGGCTAGGAACATCTATATTCGGATAAGGGTAATCGTTATATTACCTTTTAATAGTTTGGATTATTTTGGATGACCCGATAGTGATGGGTCTATATATATGTTTATGTCGATTTTTCCCCTTAGTGAGGAAATAAATGTGACATGATAACATTGGGCCGATATGTATATATTTATATTTGATTCAACCTATTAGCGAGGGCTATATTTGATTGGATGCTTTACGTGCAATGCTAACCATGTTTGTGTGCTTGGGGAAAACGTACTAGGAGGGATTCCATTATGGGGAGTGTACGATGTCCTTGCAATGGTGCCTCAGTGAGGGGATAAGTTTGCCATGCTCATTTTGAAAAACGTGTTTACTAAGTAAATAACAAAATGTTATAGATTAAGCAAACTCCGAAAATAAACTCCTTGAACAAAACTCTTTTTGAAATATAACACAAGATGTGTTGAACAGTGTTCTGAATATATTTTCTAGATTTGTTAGTTTGTTTACCTTGGGTTTTTAAAATTAAAACCTATTAAAAAGTCTTAAGTGAGAAACCATTCACATAAGAAATTAAGAACATTCAAGCAAAAGAACATATGATTTTTAATGTGGTAAAACCCTAAAGTAAAGGAAACATCCACGGCCCCCTCAACGGAGCAAAATGAAAAATCCACTAGAAACAATCACAATACAAGTTACAACACTAAGCATGAAAAACAAGATCCTAAATCTAAGTCAAGAAAATATACCTACATGAGTTACTCCACTCTCAAAGGCTTTTGACTTGATTTTGATCTCCCACAGTAACTTCCTTGCTTTGTCCTTATCCATTGATTGTAGCAGCTCTTACAACACCCAGTTTCTCAAAAAGAACTACTAAACTAAGTGTTCGTTTGAGAGTTTAGATGGTTGTGAAATGAACCAAATGCAAAATTTCGACTCACACCTCTCAAAATAGTCATACAGACAGAATCCTACCAATTATAGAACTTCTACATGACATGCAAGAATTTATTTCTGAAACTTAGACTTGTTTTGCAAATCAGATTAGAAAAATAATCTTGCTATCAAAAATAACCAAGATCCTACTTGTCTTAACTTTTATTTATATACAACTTCATTTCAGAAAATGTGAAATATAATCAAAGAGACATAAACGTTCTTAAGATCTCTTTGACAAATCAGAAGTCAATTTTGCAAAAAACTGTTGAAAAATAGAGAAAGATCTTTTTAGAAAATAACAAAAAATTTAAAGATCCAATAGAGACAAAAACCTATAAATTTTTGTGTGATATTCTCTTTTGAAAAACTCAAGATTTCTACATAGAAACTCAAGTTTTTCTTAGAGATAGGTTCTAAAAGAGACAACTGGTTTTTAAGAGGTCTTTAAATGCCACAATAACTCAACACCCTTACTCACAGAAACCCTAGATCTAACACTCAAGTTAGGCATTTATGGTATATGACACAAGAAGATTTGGATGTATGGTGTTTGGGAGGAAAACACTCGAGATTTTAACTTTAGACAAATAAGGTTTCCTCACTTCTCTCTATTTATTATCTCTTTTCTCTCTTCTCTGGTTTTTCTCTCAGTTTTGGAAAATGAGCAAAAGTTCCCAAAAAAGATCAAAGGCATCCTTTTATACTGGTCGTGGAAGGATCGAGAACACCGACTCAAATCAATAGCTGAGATTAACGCTGATTAATTAACTCTTAATCTAACGGTTGGACATAGGTGGTGATTAAACGATTGATAATTGGTCCACTTAGGTTCACTTGGATTAACAAAGGATGCATGCAGAACATTGATTAATTTAATCTAAAGGCTAAAATCACTTCAAACTGAGTCTTAAAAGAAACACGATTCCAACTGTTGAATGACCAATATGTGTACGGCTGAGATGCAATAGAAAATGCTTGTTTTTGTGTTATTAAAAAATATGATTTTTACCCTCTAAGTCTCTAGCGCTTTCGGTTTCTACCCTGAGCAAGTATTTTAGGAAAAACAATATGTGCAAATTAACCCCAAACATTTAAAATTACAATTTAATTAATTTTGATAAATCATTTTTAATTTTAAAAAAATAGTTTAAGTGATTTAAAAATGTTTAAAAAATTCCTAAAAATTAATATGACCCTTGTGCACACATGATATCAATAATATGCAATGTAAGTATCCTAAAGTGGTCTTGAGGTAGACATAAATTCTCTTTTAGGTGGATTATGAGGTTCTTGGACTAATTTCTTCTTTGATGTTTGGATACTTTGAGAGTGAGAAACTCTTGAAAATCTAATCCTACTTTGTCTTAATGTCCAAACTAGCTGGAACTCCTATATGGTATAGACTTGAGTAAGTCAATCATATAGTCTGTTCTCACATTTTTACCCCCGATTATACTCCTAGGTTCCCGTGTCCCAAGGAGGTTTAATGGGGATATTTCATCGTATAATATTGGGTATGATAAGCTATACAAATGATTGGTAGGTGTAAAGATTTATCCATCTATCGTGATGAGGACTAAGGTTTGGGGTTACTTAAGACTACACCTAATACACACAAGTGATCCTCAAAGGCGATAGGGATAGGCCTTCATTATGTGTAGGCATGCGAGGATCCCATTATTTTGTACATGTCGGGTATATATTATGTATGGATATTAGAGTTAGAGATAAAATATGGATAAATCTTGACATAAAATATGCTAAACTTTATCTTGTACATGTCGGGGTCTATATTATTTTGTGCACAAGTGATCCTCTTGACATAAAATATGCTAAAACTTTTTCCCCATACCAAGAATATGGACTCCCCCACTCACTGTACATCTAATCACTTCTGGGATTTAAAGATAATCACAAAACATGCGCTTAGGTTAAAACTACTCCTGTAGGTTAGAACCCTATGAAATAAATAATCTCCGTTGGAACTGTAACCTTCTACATTCATTCATGTAAAGAGGTAACTCCTCTTAATTACAACTTTAATACCTTCTCTCGTTAAAGTTCAACGCTTGAAATTGAACCATCCTTGACCCAAAAATCAGGTGTAATGACCACGACTTCTATAAATTCCTATGATTCAATAATATGTGATCACTAACCCAACGACAAGCTCATCATAGTAAGACACTACTCTTCAAATGACCCTACAGGTCACCAACCCGTGATAACAAACACTTGTTCCACATCATGCCTTTGTTAACTTCGGGTTATCCACTCAACGAAGTGAATTGTCCATATTTTAATAAAGCGGACTGGAGTTTCTCCAAAATAACATACTATTCACTTTAAATTATTGACTCTAAAGCTGTGGTGCCTACTATCATTGCGCTCTATCCTTTCCAATAAGATTAACCCTAACCAAAAATACCCTCACAACGGTTCTAATGATAATTCCAACACTATGGCCAAAACTAATCCCTAGTGCAAGTATTAACTGGATACCCACACAACTACAACTGAAAACTTTAGATCATCGATAATATTTCTAAGACACCGTAACACTCTCATGTGCTCATATCTAGAATACCCATATGCACTAGGCCTTCTCCTAAGACAAGGTATAAATATAAGAAACATTCCCTTCCCAAAGATGACAACATAAAAGCCTACCCCTGGTAGTCGATGTAGGTGAAATATATAGATACTACTCAAAGTTAAATAATAAAATCATAAGAGCATATGCCTAAATCAACAAATCGGCTGATTACTAATCCGACCAAACATATTTTCACTTCTCCACAATAATGATGTGAAACAGTCCCTACTCTCCGGGGAATCCAATTAGAAATACAACTTGGTAATAACATCTATATATCTCATAATCGTAATAAAAGGAAAAACGACAACTCCTCGATGTCTAAGTAAGACTACAGTGCGTGAGTAGTAAACATACCCGTTACCATCCCATATGGTACCTCAAGTGAATGGTTGTCACTAAAGTGTTTAGTAAAGGAATATCCTCACTTGCCACAAGTGTAATACCTTACCTTAAATCAACTATCAAAACAACATTTTTATTGTCATCCTTGAAAACCTTTCTTGGGCCTACCCTCATTAGCCTTGACCTCATAGATTATAATTTCCTAGGCTCAGCTCGTCGTAACATATCATATTGTCTAATCTTAAAAACCCCTTAGGTTATTTTCCCCTATGTGGTTCCTTTGGGGGGGGGGGGGGGGGTGAGGTCTACCCTACTCGGGTCAATGTTACACTATCTTTAATCATTTCGGTCATCTTTAGCGTTCATCTTCCCATTGTTAGGAATATGTCTCATTGAGATAGTTGTGAGGGTTCTGCTAAAGTCAGAAAGTAACTTCCACCACCTAAGAACAAATGATGAAGAATAGGTTACTCGATAACATCTTCCCAACTTGTCATGTAAGGTTTATGACATATCCAAAATATCTTCTTGAACTAAAATTGCGAATAGTTTTCTTCGCTTCAACATCAACCCCCCAGTACAGAAAGAGAAACATAGTTGAAATCCTTGTTATGATGGTTACCACACGGTCGTCTAGATGAGGTCATTGCAACTTTATTTTTTTTGGTGGCGGATGAAGAGTGGAAACATTTCCCCTCGAACCATATGCTAAGAACATTCCAAAGCTCTCACATCCAAGGGTCCCTAACTCTCGATCGACAACAACTTCATGCATGGGACGTCTCGTATACACTTCAATCACTACGAGTCAGTCATCTGGAATAATGGTACGAAATCCCCTAAGAGGTCGTACTTGTATAGAATACAAGTCCTAAATGATAAGGATATAAATTAATCAAACAATGCGAAGAGAAAAAGCGATGGGCGCACTGAAGATCCCTAGGACACTAGAAATTGTAATGCTTTGATACTAACTATGACACCCCATAAAATCTACAGTACCTTGATCAAGTCTAAAATAAATAATATAGGAGTCTAAAATAATCGGTTATCATTCTAAGCATGACTAGAAGTAAAACTAAATGCATAAATAAATAACTCAACACAAAAGTGGTGAACTATACAATCTTTGATATCAAACCAATAACAATAATATAATCATCATGTACTACATTGTCTTGAAATAAAATTTCAAACAAATGTTGTAGTAGTAGTAGTAGTAGTAGTAGTAGTAATAATAATAATAATAATAATAATAATAATAATAATAATAATAATAATAATAATAATAATAATAATAGTAATAATAATAACAATAATAATAATAATAATAATAATAATAATAATAATAATAATAATAATAATAATAATAATAATAATAATAATAATAATAATAATAATAATAATAATAATAATGACATAATAGTAAATGGGAATATAAATGTGAGCACGTAGGTTGGACACCTACATCCTAGAAGATCAACAACTGAGAACTGAAGACTGGATCAGGAGTGATGTTGACCCTATGGCATATATCCTAAAAATGTCAATATGATACGTTAACAACACGTTTAATCAACTTATTATCGACTACAATATAATTATGCATCTTCTTCTCATCTTTCAGTATCTTTTAAGTTATACCAAAACCTAACAATCCTAAACACCACAGGCATCTAATTCTAGACCCAAGTGAACCCCATGATTATATATTATTCGTTGTAAGTGAATATTCATAAATAATTTTTCTATACCTCTCAAGTATATGCATCTATACAAAAAATGCATCTCTAAGTGTATATCCACATATTGAAGGGCCGTCGTTGCACGACCCAAGGTAAGCATGTATCTCACTCGCTCGGGGTATCAAAGTGGCACCATCACACGGACCAATGTACATCTATAATCTATCTATTGGAGTACCAAAATGGCATCCTTACATGACCCAACATAATCCCTTCTCACTCTCTTGGGATATAAAAGTGGCTCCATTGCCCAACTCAAGGTACTATATTACTGTAGTTCTCACCCTCGTACGACCCAGGGTATAACCCATCCCTATCTACTAAGATTTTGAAGTGGTGTCATCACACGGTTCATAATAATGTCAGTCATCATCACACGATCTAGGGTAAACCCGTTTCTATCTACCTCGATACCGAGATGGATTCTCATCGCACAGTCCATAAGTACTCATACCCTCTATGTCGTGTATAATACGCAACACAAGTAAACCTACTCATAAAAAGGTCACTAAGTCTTAACTAGGCTACCTAACTTATTTCTCACTTATTAGGTATAAAAACCTCAATTAACAAAGTCCCAACCTCTAACCCATAGTATTCATATCTCCATACATGAATATAATTAAATTGGAGGTCATCCTAAGCTATCCCAAGCTCACGTAAAATCAAAATAACCTAGCCATATTCCCCAATTCTTAATCACCACACAAAGCCCAAACCAAATCACCAATCTAGAATTTCAGCATTGCGCATTCTTTGTAAAATATTTATAACAAGTTCAAGACAAATAAAAAAAATATGAAAACCAATGCCCACACATTAGTAATTCGATTTCTACAACTTCGTTGACCAAATTGATCTGAAATAAAATCTAATCGACTCGAAGGACCTGTGCTCCTTCATCATCCCGAAAAGCCTATTTTCTTTCTCGAAACTCCATGTATGTTAATACAAGATCTAACCCAGCTGTATGGGATAATTCAAAACATATTCCCATTACTAATATATAATTATAGTCTAAATCCAAAATGATTATATATGACGCAACTCAAAAAGTGTCTCTAGTGCGTGTGAATATATCTCAAGTGTAAGTCGATCGTGTAAGTAATAATCCAATCAAGTCGGGCGTAACAACCCGAGTTTTTATTAATTAATTATATAATTATTTCAAAAATTAGAAAAAAATAATATTTTGGATTTAATTATTTTTAATAATTAAATATGTTGGTTTTTATATTCGAAATTCGAAAAGCTAGATTATAAGACTCCTAATATGAGTATATATAAGTCTTGGGACATTTAGAAGAGTCCTCAAAACATAAAACTCTCTAAGAGTCCTCAAATCATAAAACTCTCTAGAAAAAATATACAAAAATATTCGACCGTCTCATCAAGCTAAAATATTTTATGCAACTTCCTTTTGTCCTCAGCTACTACGCCCCCAAATTTCAGCCAATTCCAACAGTCTGATCGGTTGAAATGATTTTTTAGTGTTTATATCTTATTAGAACTCTTTTCTTAATCAAACTCTTAATCCTTTATCTATCCCAACAAATTCGTGACTTGAATTTTCAAATCACTTTTTTATTAAGTTTTCAATTAGAAGACCTTTCCAAAATTATTCCCTTTCATCTACAAACTTTAGCTCTAAACTTAATCGTGTTTGACTCAATATTTGAAGGCTTAATTGGTGTTTTCTCAAGATGGTTCAAGAACGACTCTTTGCTAATTTTTTAGAGGAATCCAACTGTCAAGTTAGATCTTCTTCATCTAAATCACAAGCATGAATATTCTATTCCTTTTCTTTGGTATTATGCGTCTTAAATGTTGCCTAAACCCTTAATCATGTGTTTTGTTAAAATCAATTAGTAACCTAATTAGAGAAAGTGGACACTAATTTTAGGACTTGCTTTTACGAAACTTTTAAATATGAATTAATATTTGAAACTCTTGGGTGTGTAGGTTAGATTATTGGATTTTTAGGGTTTGGGGTGTAGGTTCTCGTGTAGAATTTTTTTGGATTATTTATATGTTATTTGGGACGCGTAAACAATTATAAAAAATTAGATGATTCATAAAAGAAAATGATTATGTCATATTGAAGATTATTGCATGTTAACTAATGTAACATTATTGAATGAAATTAATTATGTTGAAATCAACGACGGTGTTAGTAATTGATTTAAATTAAATTGGGCCCCTTATGACTAATTGGTATGTTGTGCATATTAAATTGTGTTTTGTGTGATTTGTTTTAGTCACTTTTGCCATCGCGGGGACAAGGACTTCTGGGTACTATATTGATCATCTCTATTATAGGATGCTTACTAGGTACGGGACTAGTGGGTAGGCCTTGGTTATGATTTATGCTTGCTAGGTATGGGACTAGTGAGTGTAAATCTTACGAATGGGTGATTCGGGGGTGGACTGATTTTTATGTTTTATTATTGTGGCCCTAGCCTAGGCGTGAGACTAGGACGCTATTATTGTTAGAAATTCATGATATTCATAGGGTAGGATGTATGTGTAAACTGAGGACCTTAGGTATGGGACTAAGAGATATTTTGAGGATCTCACGTCGATAATAAGGGTGGGGTAATTTGATAAATGAGAAATTAAGAAGATGAGAATTAATGCCTAAGATAATAATGGGTATTAAAATTGATGGTGACATAATGTGTGAGGAATGACAGTTTAAACGGGTCAGCTTGTGTTTATGTCGTGTGATGTGTGGAACCTTGTCATATTGCGGGGTCAACAGTTAAACGGGTCAGCTGGCTATTAACAAGGGGAAGTGTAAAACTTTGGTGGGAATACCACCCAAGGCAGGAGGACCGCTATAATAATTTGAGAAGAAGAATAAATTAGGTTAATTTAATTAAATTAACAATTTAGGGCTTAATTATTTAAAATCATATTGGTGTGCATTGTGAATAATAATTAATGAGGATAGTTAGTTAGTTTTGCTATCGCGTTTAATTATATTCCATTTAATTAAAATATTTTGTTGTGATATTTATCATGTATAATGCTATTGTCTAGGTTCACGGACCCTATTTAAGGGGAGTAGTATGTATTCATGCTCGGGGCTCTGACATCGTGCGTTAACTAACATTTTCAAGAATAAGTCTGCAGAAGCTATATAGGATTATTTGGAAACATTCTTGGAGGTGTGGCTGGAGTTATTTACTTTATGCGTATTAGTTTAGTTTAGTTTGTTTTTCCTTCGTATTTACATTTAGACATAGATTATGGTTTTGATTGGTCCATTTCGTTCCAAAGTTGTTATAGGTTTATAGTTTTATATTATTGGAGATTGGATTATTATTTAGAGTTTTAGCATGTGATGGCTATCTTATCACACAGTTGGTTATTATCTTTTCGGATTGATTCAGTTAGTAATCTTCTGGATTGTTTTATTTATGTCTCATACCTGTCTCATGCTAAGAATGGCATTTTATTTACTCTCTCCCGGATTAGTTTTGGTGGAGACTGACGCCAGAATTTAGAAGGGTGTGACATCGAGTATCGAACTCAGGGAATAGGACGTAGAATGTGACGACAAATAGGAAAGACGAATAACCTTATGATTGACTCAGAGAAAGGAAGGAAAAGCTTATTGTTCTTGGAAATATCCTATCAACTAATGAAAATTGATTGCTAGTATGAACTAACTATGCATGCAAGAATAACTATTTTATTTTAAATCTATGTGAGAAAAATGGAATTGGAGTACACTCCCCTCACCGTTGGAAATTACTTAGGACATAAAACCTTCAAAAACCTAATTCTCAATTCAAAGAAACATTAAATACTTTCTAAGAATTTGACATATGCGGATTTTACTCCTCACAATATCAAATCAAAATCATATCTAATGGGAATGATAATTTATCAAAACTCGTATTATATTCTTAAACATTTCAGTTACCTAGGACAAACATAATTAAAAGACCTACAATATTTGTTTCAATAAGGTTTCAAGACTTTTAATTAATAATTAGATTTTATCCACTTTTAAATCCATTCGTAATGCCTAGGTTAGGTTCATGTACCCCAACTCTCTAATTACTTAACTGGACATGATAGAGTTACAAATTAGCATCGATTCTTCGTTGCATGAATTCATTATTACGTAAATATTGCAACTAAACATATATAAATGAATTCTAGCAATAAAGTAAGGAAGAATGATTTAGAATTAAGATAAATCTTGAAAGCAATGGCATAAAATACTTATATTGAAGAACATCACGTGAAATAATAAATAAATTGATGATTATCTTGATGAATCTAGATCTAAGGTTTCTTGCCACATTCTTGCTCTCAAAACCAGGATAAAACTTTCCTAACTATCTCCTAGAATAATGAATGAATAATGAGCCAAGTTTTTACAAGTGTTGTAACCAAACCAAACTCTAATTAAAAATCAGAATAAAAGATAATTTTCATGAATAGGAAATCCGTATCGGTTTGCATTGCAAACCGAATCTAGATCTCCCAAATCGGTTCATAAGCTGGGAAATTTATAGTATTTGTCCCTGGATTCTTTTCAACTTCAATCGCGGGTAAGTGTTTCATAGTAACTCGTAATTGGATGTCGTTTCTTCTAGTATTATAGTGATTTCATACTCTTCAACTTTTATTTTTTGGACTTTTTTTCTTCTCTTCTCTTCATTCTTTATTTTAGTTTCTCTCCTGCATTCACTTGTATGAAGCTTCTATAAAATACACAAAAAATACACAAAACAAGATATACTTGCCAAATAGGGTGAATAACATAAATATAAGATAAATCCATCCTAATTACACTGCACTGGATAATAAAAGTGTCTAAATCACTAGGATAAATATAAAATACTTATGCCTAATCAAGGCCCCTAACTTAGAACTTTAATCATCCAGAGTAATGTAAAAGAATAAGAGTAAGGTCTAAAACACTTCAAAAACAATTAATTGGGATTGAATACCTTTTTCGTGGGAAAAAGATTTCATTTAGTGTATGCAACAAGCCGTTAAACCCCTAGGCTACCCTACTAATACGAGTGGTGTCTCATGAGGTTTTGTTGTGAATGAACCCAAAAAATTCGTTTTCCACTCAAAGAAAAATCTAAATATTTAAAAATTATATGACTTGAATTCCTAAAAAATAGTCACCTTAAATTCATATTCAAGCATCTCAATTCGTAGTGTGTGTTTGGAAAGACGAAAATTAAGCCACTAACTTTCGTTGATTGGTCCTTACGTTACTTTATGAAAATTCAGTTTGATTCAATTTCTCGCAAATGCACTCACAAACGAATCACTCGAAATTTGGCTAGTTTTATTGGTGTACATTATTTATAAGAGTAAATATAATGGAACACAAATTCACGCACAGAAATTTAAAAGACAAAATTATTATGATGAAAAGTTCTCATCGAAATACAGTTATTTCAAAATAGGAAACATCATTGTGGCCATCTCGTTCCTCCTCTCGAGGTTCGGCACTCACTTGCATGGTGAGGGAGATAGAAAAGGTCTCGCACTCTTCCCCGGGGTGCTTCGGTCATCATCAATTTAGGGTGATGTAAAGATATGGAGCATCCAGCCTATTTTTCACAAAATAGGCAAAAGAAGTGTTGTCGCCTCGAGAAAATAGCATTAAAGACATACTAATTCTTGCGAAACCAATTGGTTCAGAGGTTCGGGGGCTAAGTTACTGAATGAGAAGGTGTTAGGCACCCATCTCTCCCTTTTGGTCTCTCATGGGAATATTTTATTACTCTCCTTAATAACTCTGTGAAGTGTGTGCACGTGTATATGTAAATGAAGAATGGAATTTCTCAACTCGCGTTATGGAGAAAGGCGGAGTGAGGTCATCCATAGGTGTGTTAACAAAAATAAGAATTAAAAATATAATGTGTTCACTTATTGGGATATCGATCGTTATGGTGAAACGATAATATGTGTTAGATTAAGCGTGAACATGAATCACAAGTACAATATATATAAGTAATATATGAATAAAAATTGGAATGAAGAACTCGAGTTTTGACTTGGGACGCCAATGTATCCTAAAAAGGCATCAAAGTTCACGTAGTTCACATGTAATGTGAGGGTGGGGTTTATCCCATAAATACAACTGGGGATTTTATTAGATGCATATGTGTAGACAAAGGATGTTTTAGTTTGAGAAATCCCTGTTTGGAATTTATAACCAAATCCTCTTTTTCTTGCTTTCATTTTTTTCATAGAAAATACAGTATGTGCAATACTATTAATGAAAAGTGGGATATTAATATGTGTGAACTAATAAAGATGAAATGCTAAAGTAAGAATCGAATAACTAATGCAAAAAATAAGGAAATTTAATGATGGAGAGGGGAATGTTTGGACCTTTTTAGGAGACTTGAAGGTTGATCTTGATTGTTTAAGGGGAGACCTTGCAAGTAGGTGAAGATGGTAGGTGGAGAGGCAAGGGGTTTTGCTAAATTAGGTGTGAAAGGGATGGAAATGGAATATGAATGAGAGGTTTCAATATGTAAACCATGTTGACATCGAGAGAATGATCCTGAGATCACTAGGAGGGATGTTTTTTAGGTGCCTTTTGAAGTGAGACCATGCTCTCCTTATACAGTATCAAGGCGGTTCTGATCAGAATTCTAATTGACCTGCCTATCGATAGGCAACCACAGACAAACTGCCGATAAGCAGGGAAATGGATTTGTCATTCAGTAGTCTCATGCAGATTTCTTAGGAAAATGGTCATAAAATGCAATCCGTAAGTCTGAATCATACATGGGACTTACCGTTGGAAAGGGTATTCAAAGCCTTTTAAGAATCCATTGGGTCGATCCCGAGATTGAGAGTTGGTTGTGGTCAGTCAAATGGGGCTTGAAAGTTCCCAACGATCTCTTTTATAAGATATTCCCAAAGGAAAATGGATCACTAGAAAGGGTATTTAGAGCCTTTAAAAATTCATTGAGTCTCATTCAGCTTAAAGGGCTGACCTTGGCCAAACGAGGCTCTAAATCGCCCGATGACCCTTTATAGTAAAACGGGTCATTCGTCCGTCTCGTAAGGCTGATTCACACACATGGCTAACTATTGGAGAGGGTTTTAAGATCCCTTTAAACATTCATTTAGTCTCACTCGATGTTGATAGGAGTCAAGCGGATCTCGGGATCACTTGATGGCCTCCAATTCAATTTTTAAAGGAAAACGAACCATTTTTCTGAATCGTAAGGTTGATTCATACAAGGGGCGAATCATTGGAAAGTGGAACCGGAGATATTTGAAGATTCATTGAGCTTTCACTCAGGTAAGGACGTTAACTGGGGTATAAATGGGGCCTGAAAGCTCCTGGTGGCCTCGAGATCGATTTTTGATAGTACAACAGGCCATTTATCCGAACTAGAAGGTTGATTCGTGCATGGGGTAGACTGTTGGAAAGGGTATTCAAAGCCCCTTGAATATTTATTGACATTTAACTTTGATGAGAAGGTTGACCAAAGTTAAACGGGGTGTAATACCCCGTAATTTTATTGATTTTTATTTATTGGATTAATTGAATTAAACGAGAATTAATTGGGAAATTAATCCGGAAGTAAATACTAGTGAGACGTGAGTTGGTATTTGATTATGACGTTCAAATAAAATATTAATAAGCATATATGGTAATATATGATTATTGAAAATATTAAAATTATCGCAAGGCAGAAATACAACAATTTGGGAAATTAAGTTGGGACGCGCGTGTCAGTGGCGTTAGGAATGAATTTAATTAGATTAAAAAGGTAAATTATATTTTTATCAACCGAATTGTCATTTTCAGTGCGCCAATGTGTCCGTAAGAGTATAAATAGTCAGAAAACACTAGTCGGGGGTTTAATTTGGGTCCCGGGGCATTTTTAGGCCAAACCGGCAACCTAGAAGGGTATTTTGGTAATTTTAAAAATTGAGGAATTAAAACCCGTGAATTTTAGAGTTTAATTATATATTATTACAGAGTCCATTAAGGCCATTATCAGCCAAAGGCAAGAGAGTGGGCTACGAGGGTTTTGAGAGAAGTTAGGGAGAAGTTACAAGAGGTTCCAAACCAAAACCATCACCCATCACCACCATTTTTGGAAGGATTTGTGACAAGAAAGAGGAGAAAGTCAGCCTACATTCACCAACAACAAATCTGAAGAAAAATCTTAAGGCAAGTGATTTGGTTTCATTACTTGCATTGAATATTTACACCATGCTTAGTGTAGAAACTTATGTATGTCTTGAAAGATTGATGAAAACCCAATGGAATTGTTAGGGATTGCATGTAGAATTGTTCCAGACGAATTTATTAGCCAAAGACATAGCATTTGATAATGTAAAAACGGATTTAAAAAGGAGTTTTCATGTTGAATTAAATTTTGGGCTCATGTTGTTAGGGTTTGTGGAAAATTTTGGGGATTTATGGATTTTACATGTTGATTTGAAGGAATTGACCCAAAAACTATGTTAGGAAGTGATTTAGGGTGGTTTAGAATAATTTAAGAACCTTAAAATCTGATTTTTATGAATTTAGGATGATTTTGGAGAGGAGAAAAGTTGAGAAAAACGAAATGGGTGAAATCTGGGCACTTTTGATAATTTCGTTAGAAGACTAACCCAGGTCATTCGAACGAGCTTCTAACGAGATTCTAGTAGCCCTTCTAACGAGTTCGTTCGAATCCCTTCGTTCTAATGACACACGTTCGAACTACCTCATTCGAATGAGATTTCTAATGAGTTAACAGAATAACTTTTACGGCCGATTTTTGTTTCGAACTTCACACAGGTTTATTTATGAGTATTATTTTTGGTTGAATTTTAATAATTTTGTCCCTAGAGAATTAATGTTGGGAACTTATGAACACGTAGACTTGAGGAAGAACAATAGGTATGTTTGTGAGACCGAAGTATAATTTTGATTAAATTTGGAGAAGTATATAAAAGACTTAGTAATCTTTATAAGTTAGGTTTTAAGTACTTGGAACTACGACGTCAGAAGTGTCGGCGTTCCATATTGTATATTATTCGAAAAATAGTAAATGTACAAAAATTGAATGACGGTATAGTTATGTAAAACATACCTCTATTAATATTATTAAGATATCTAAGATGTGTGAATGCTTAGTATATGGACTTATATGTGTATAACATACCTACCATACTTGCTATCACGGGAGGTCGACTTTCGATCAGGGCCATCTAATATTTGTGTGCCTACGGGGGGGATTTAGATTAGTACCTCAATGACATAGGTATGTGAATGACTTATTGGTGAGTTAATAAGTCTGCTGACCATGGGAGCGTAGGTATGTGCGTGACCCATGGGTATGTGAACTATGTTCGCCTCCATTATGTGTGATTGTTGTTTTTTGAAACGGTTCGTGGGAGATTCGGAACACGTGGTCCTTATGTACGGGATGTACCGGGATCCGATAGCAGAGTATGTGTGCACCACAGCTTAGCCTAGGGGTGCCCTTATTGTATATTTATGATGAGATTAATATACTGGTAATTGAAATGGACTTTGAGTAAAGTATCAATGTGAATACTTGTAACATTGGGAATAGAGATAAAAATGGGTGAATCGCATAATGACTATTATAAGTAAATCTAAGAAATAAAATGGGAGACTCACAGTTTAGTTGGAAATGCCTGGTATTAACCCTTATATTATAAAGTATGGTCAGTTTGTGGATTGGACTAGTTAGATAGTGGTATAACTAGAACGGGTACGGGTACGGGTACGTTAGGAGTGGACAATTAGATGAGGGGTGAGGAACTCATGTGAGTGCACGCACTATCATGTAATTGTTTAATGATATTAAACACTTGATATATTTTAAATTGTTTTAACAATCAGTCTCTGACCCATTTTCTTTTAAATCTATTTTCCTGTAAAAAACTTTTAGGTGCCGAGCCACAGGGACGCCAAGCTTAGGAGTTCCATTCTAGTGACATGTTGTAGCTGCTGTGGAAGTTAGAGGACCTCGATTGTAGATGCCTCCACCTTCTACTTTAACTCCATTTCAGATTTATTCATCTGTAGGGCATGTCGCCCCTTTTCTCGTAGAGACAGCTTATTTACTCAGTTCTATTTTTAGTTTTGGATTTAAATAATTAGTGATTCAGACTTTGTATTTGGTTTTATTCAGTATTCGGTTTATTCAGAAGAGTGTTCCTAGAGATTCATTTTATTCCATTATTATTCTATTGTGACTGTGATGTGACCGTGGTATCATTATTTCATAATTTAATTTGTTGCATGTTAATCTAAATTAATTAAAATTGACAACTCACTTCTTAAATATTAGGTGGCTAGTAATTGTTAAAATGTTTTTCGACAGTGATGCTATGAACCGAACCAACTTGACATTTTGTGTTAATTTGAATAAAGGAGTAGCTACCCCGTATTTAATTAGACGGGGTGTCACAGGTGGTATCAGAGCATCAGGTTCTAGTGTCCTTTAGGATCTGCACGGCTTATTATGCTTCCAGCGTAGCTTTCTTTAATATAGGGCACTATGTTTAGGATTGTTGATTTCTTTGGTGAGATTTCGTTCTCCTGCTATGTTATTTACGATAGTAAATCTTATTTGCATTCGGATGTGTGCAGGTGCCGAACAATGCAGTATGTCAGGCGAAGACAGTTGGGCGGACAGCAGGAGGAAAAGATCAGTTGAGGTTATTTAATTTATTAAAGGAGGATGACCGTAGTCGAAGTCACCCATATTATGGCACGGAAGTACAGGACGGTATAGACGGCTAAGGTGCGATTTGCGACTTCCAGGTACAACTATAGCAAGAGTGGGGTCAAATTATACTCACCCAACAAGGATGGAATGGGAAAGAAAGAGTTAGGTGAAATATTACAGAGAACCAGGAGTGGAATTACTCGAAATGTGGAGATGGCGTGTGCAAGCCAAACGAACGTATTATATCCAAAGGCTTGGACATATGTTTGGATATGGCCCATTGGGAGTGAAAATTTGGGGTAAATTTTTTTCTTGGCTCGTGAGAGCGTATTTTCAATGGTGAGAGACAATCACCACACTTAGAAGTGAAAGGTGACGTCGAGAGAAGGCGTACACGTATGGTTTGACCATAAGTTCCTTCATAAGATGTTCGGGGTGAAAGGCGAATATTATTCTGAACTCACACAAGAGGGCCGAACACAGGTCACTTTATGAGGAGAAAATTTAATTATTTAGCGAACCTTACACCGGGTGAAGTAGGTGAAATGGAGAAGAGGATATTTAAGGTAGGACTTACAAGAAGAATTGTTAGCTCTTCTGAGGAATTTAATTGGGCAATAAATGCAAGTGGTAATAATGTTGTGTAGTGTTAATTTGGAGGTAAACGTTTCCTTGGGTGGGGGAAAAATAAGAATCGAGGAATTTCTATAGAGTAAGACTGGGAAAATGGTGTTGGAGAACACCACAAGGGGAAGACCCAACGGAGAAACCGTTTAAATAATTCGGATATATGAATTATTACCGACCGATGGTAATTTTAATAAGAGATGTGGAAACTAGTAGCGTGTTCCTAAGGTCCATCAAGCTAAGGGAACACTAGAGGTAGTCATCAGAGCCGAGACTACCAATGTCCGAGAGAAGGACCACCTTAACATGGTCGGTGTGACCGAAGATAAGTGGATTATATGCAGATGTATTTTGTGGAGAGTGAAAACCGTGAGTTATAAATACTTCTCGATGCAAGTGTAGGGATAAAGGTATTGTGCCTGGCAAGGGCAACAGTTATTGAAATATTCGATTTGGTACGAACAGATAGTTAAGTCCAGGAACCATTTGAGCAGTCAGGACGATTATCAGGATAGAAGTATGAGTTATATCCTCAGATAATGTTGCGTGTTGTTTGCGGTATGAACGAGTTGCTACAATTGTTATTATTGTTATTTTTGCTTGAGAGTTGAGTTTAGTGAATATCGGAATTTTATTAGTATTTATGTGAATATTTTCCCTGATTGTGTGGGGTTACTTTTATTGTCATCCGTGGAGGATGAATGGGTATATTGATAGCGGTATATACTTTATTTAAATTACTTGTTTTAGTGTTGTGTTATACGAGTATGATATTATCTTAATTATGATTTTACATATGATTATACCGATAGTGTGCTGGTATTTCAAGTTTATCAGGGTTACTACCTTGGGGTAGAATGTTTCATTTTGGCGAGGCCCATCTGTGAGAGGGCTGGGCTCGCAATTGTACTTTAGTATATATATAAAAATATTTATATATTGTTATGATTTCAAAAAGGTATAATGGTCTCGGATATTTAATCCCAGTATGCGTAGGAATTTAATTATCATGAGTCGTATGTAATTGGTTTACTAGTCAGCAAAGGTTTAGATGGTTATTATAATTAACGCTCAGGATGTCGTAATAAGTAGAGTGCATTGTTTTATCACCCTTTTAGAGATTTGGGAGTTCATGCTCATAGTTGTGTGTCTGGGGACGGGACTTTGAGAGCCCCGATTTTATTTCCATGGTGTATATGGAATGTGATTACCATCAATGTCTAGAGAAAGTGTCTTTCGAAAAGAGTTCCTCGTTTAAGTGAAATGTGGAAGAAGATGTAACTTTGTTGTTATGAGACGGGAATATAGGGGTACATGTTATGGAATGAGGGCTTAACGGATCCCGATGACCGACAATGTTAGGTAGTAGTGTATCGGGGGGGTTCCTTATTTGGATTTCGCTTTGCGAGACATCCCACGCATGAAACTTAGCGTAAGGTTGGTAGTAGGGAGATGTTTGACCATTCGTCCATAAATTGGATACCTCAATCGTTATAGAAGTAAGTAGTTGTAACTGGAAGTAACAAGGGATAAATTTACGATGTATGGCCAGTAGAGCCAGCTGTTAGAGTATTACGATGTAAGTACTGATAATGTTGGTTTTGTTATGGCGGGTTGAAGGATGCATTGAGGTTAAGGAGGATTTAGGATTTCAAATTCGGGGGGGGGGGGGGGGGTGATTGAGAACGCCCAAGTGGTATAGCCACGTTGTAAATGCAGCGACAATAAAGGGTTTGGAATACATATGAAGCGTATATGATGTTTAAAACCCGTATGTACGGGATTATAAAGGGTGTATATATCTTGGTTTGCTAATGTAGTAATCGCCGGAAGAAGGGATATAGATGGGTGAAATTATTCCTTATAGGTTAAGCATCGTAAGAGAAGGTGTTAATGAGTATATTCATGTGTAGTCAGTGTAGCACGTCCGAATTTAGTGAAAAGGCCGTAGAAAGCCATTTCATAAGGGGATATCTCTTGAGAAGGCATATATTAAATTTTTATGGACAATTTGGAGTAGAGTTCCGACCAATCGAATGTTGAGGGTGTCTGAAGAGTAAATATAATGAGGATGTCAATAAGGTATATGGGGCCCAGATGTGCATAACGTGGTGAAAGATGCAAGGGTCGAAACTTTTGGTATACGCCGACAGAAGAAGAAGATCATTAAGTATCACTTAACGGGAAGAATTACACGTGAAAGTCGGTATTGAAAGGGGTGTAGTAAGTAGTAAATCGATTGGGGTAAGATGATCAACCAGATAATTTTGTATTAAGACGATGATTCCAGGGATGGAAGAGTCAAGTTAATAAATTTCGTTGAGGGGTTGACAACTTATAGATAATTAACGAGTTCCTTCGAATATGTGGGACAGGTTGTCCAGAAGGAGAGAAATTGTTATATCCGGGGGGGATTTACACTACTAGATAGTGAACACGCCGGTACGTGGTCTTACGCAGTATTATTCATAACTAGGAGGAGATCCCAAAAATCCACCTTCAACGTGGGGTATCAGGAAGTAGTGGAGATAACGTTTCGTTTAGGGAAGGTTGTATCGCCTATAGCCCAAGGAGTAGGCGCAAGGTTACTGACGACTGGTGGAACTGTATGAAAGCAGTTTTGGATTCGGTGTGATCATTTCATTTCCAAATCGGGTATAACCAGTAAGTGAGTTATATTGTAGTAATGGGGAGAAGATATTACATCATGGTAGAGTTGGGGGAAAGCACCCGTATCTATTTATCGTGAACGAGGTGCTAACAAATGTTTTGTGTAACACCAACCGGCTGAAGAGGTTCTCCCTTGTGTAAAGGTCACAACGCTGGGAACAGAGATTCAAATAATGGGCAAGAGTAGTCAGTTGTTATTGATTCCTCCCAGGATGGGATTTTGGTGTTTTGATAAACGCGGAAGTTAATGCGCAGTGAGGTGCGAACTCACAATAATATTTAGATAATGCGTCCAATGATGTATATGATATTTTTATTCGAATGTTGTTTAGTAAGAGAACAACCTGATGTGCATTTATTGAAGTGTAATCTGATAAAGTATCAAGAGTGTTAAACAAGCTTGTTGTGAAGCGAGGGCTTTAATGATTGGGCCTTTCTTTATATTTTGTTTTGAGTACTGGAGGATACCTAATTTTACCACGTATTCTTTAGCTCCGAATTTCAGGATGAAATTATGTTATTAGGGGGGAAGTATGTAATACCCCGTAATTTTATTGATTTTTATTTATTTTATTTATTGGATTAATTGAATTTATTTATTGAATTAATTGAATTAAACAAGAATTAATTGGGAAATTAATCCAGAAGTAAATACTAGCGATACGTGAGTTGGTATTTGATTATGATGTTCAAATAAAATATTACTGAGCATATATGGAAATATATGAGTATTGAAAATATTAAAATTATCGCGAGGCAGAAATACGACAATTTGAGAAATTAAGTTGGGACGCGCGTGTCAGTCGCGTCAGGAATGAATTTGATTAGATTAAAAAGTAAATTATATTTTAATCAATCGAATGGTTATTTTGAGTGCGCCAATGTGTCCGTAAGGGTCTAAATAGTCAGAAAACACTAGCCGGGGGTTTAGTTTGGGTCCCGGGGCATTTTTAGGCCAAACCGGCAACCCATAAGGGTATTTTGGTAATTTTAAAATTTGAGGAATTAAAACCCACGAATTTTAGAGTTTAATTATATATTATTAGAGAGGCCACTAAGGCCATTATCAGCGAAAGGCAAGAGAGTGGTCTACGGGGGTTTTGAAAGAAGTTAGAGAGAAGTTACAAGAGGTTCCAAACCAAAATCATCACCCATCACCACCATTTTTGGAAGGATTTGTAACAAGAAAGAGGAGAAAATCAGCCTACATTCACCAACAACAAATCTAAAGAACAAACTTAAGGTAAGTGATTTGGTTTCATTACTTGCATTGAATATTTCCTCCATGCTTAGTGTAGAAATTTACGTATGTCTTGAAGGATTGATGAAAACCGAATGGAATTGTTAGGGATTGCATGTGGAATTATTCCAGACGAATTTAGTAGCCAAAGACATAGCATTTGATAAAGTAAAAACGGATTTAAAAAGGAGTTTTCATGTTCAATTAAATTTTGGGCTCGTGTTGTTAGGGTTTGTGTCAAAATTTGGGGATTTATGGATTTTACATGTTGATTTGAAGGAATTGACCCAAAAACTATGTTAGGAAGTGATCTAGGGTGGTTTAGAATAATTTAAGAACCTTAAAATCTGATTAGTATGAAATTAGGATGATTTTGGAGAGGAGAAAAGTTGAGAAAAATGAAATAGGTGAAATCTGGGCACTTTCAAAAATTTCGTTAGAAGACCAACCCAGGTCGTTCAAACGACCTCGTTCGAACGAGCTTCTAACGAGATTCTAGTAGCCCTTCTAAGGAGTTCGTTCGAAGCCCTTCGTTCGAACGACACTCGTTCGAACTACCTCGTTCGAACGAGATTTTTAACGAGTTGAAAGAATGACCTTTTACGGCCGATTTTTATTTCAAACTTCACATAGGTTTATTTATGAGTATTATTTTTGGTTGAATTTTAATAATTTCGTCCCTAGAGAATTAATGTTGGGAACTTATGAACACTTAGACTTGAGGAAGACCAATAGGTATGTTTGTGAGACCGAAGTATAATTATATTTAAATTTGGAGAAGTATATTAAAGACTTAGTAATCTTTATAAGTTAGGTTTTAAGTACTTGGAGCTACGACTTGAGAAGTGTCGGTGGTCGATATTGTATATTATCCGGAGACTGGTAAATGTACAAAAATTGAATGACGGTATAGTTATGTAAAATATACCTCTATTAATATTATTAAGATATCTAAGATGTGTGAATGCTTAGTATATGGACTTATATGTGTATAACATACCTACCAAACTTGCTATCATGGGAGGTCGGCTTTCGATCAGGGCCATCTAATCTTTGTGTGACTACGGGGGGGGGGGGGGGGGGGGATTTAGATTGGTACCTCAAGGACATAGGTCTGTGAATGGCTTATTGATGAGTTAATAAGTCAGCTGACCAGGGGAGCGTAGGTATGTGCGTGACCCATGGGTATGTGAACTATGTTCGCCTCCATTATGTGTGATTATTGTTTATTGAAACGGTTCCTGAGAGATTCGGAACACGTGGTCCTTATGTACGGGATGTATCGGGATCCGATAGCAGAGTATGTTGTGCACTGCAGCTTAGCCTAGGGGTGCCCTTATTGTATATTTATGATGAGATTAATATACTGGTAATTGAAATGGACTTTTAGTAAAATATGAATGTTAATACTTGTAACATTGTGAATAGAGTTAAAAATGGGTGAATCGCATAATGACTATTATAAGTAAATATGAGAAATAAAACGGGAGACTCATAGTTTTGTTGGAAATTCCTGGTATTAACCCTTATATTTTAAAGTAAGGTCAGTTTGTAGATTGGACTAGTTAGATAGCGGTATAACTAGAATGGGTACGGGTACGTTAGGAGTGCACAATTAGATGATGGGTGAGGAACTCATGTGAGTGCACGCACTATGATGTATTTTATATTCATTATTTAATGATATTAAACACTTGTTATATTTTAAATTGTTTTCACAATCGGGCTCTGACCCGTTTGCTTTTAAATTTATTTTCTTGTAAAAACCTTTTAGGTGCCCAGCCACAGGGACGCCAAGCTTAGGAGTTCCATTCCAGTGACATGATGTAGCTGCTGTGGAAGTTACAGGACCTCGATAGTAGACGCCTCCACTTTCTACTTTGACTCCATTTCAGATTTATTCATCTGCAGGTAATGTCGCCTCTTTTTCTCTTAGAGGCACCTTATTTACTCTGTTCTATTTTTAGTTTTGGATTTAAATAATTAGTGATTCAGACTTTGTATTTAGTTTTTTTCAGTATTTGGTTTATTCAGAGGAGTGTTCCTCCATATTCATTTTATTCCATTATTATTCTATTGTGACTGTGATGTGACCGTGGTATCATTATTTCATAATTTAATTTGTTGCATGTTAATCTAATTTAATTAAAATTGACAACTCACTTTTTAAATATTAGGTGGCTAGTGATTGTTAAAATGTTTTTCGGCAGTGATGCTATAAACCGAACCAACTTGACATTTTGTGTTAATTTGAATAAAGGAGTTGCTCCCTGTTAGGGGTGGAAATTTGCGACACGACCCGTTAACCCGACACGAAATCGACACGCTTTAAGCGGGTTTGGGTATAGCCTTAACGGGTTCGGGTCATAAACGGGTGGACCCGTTAAGAAAACGAATCGGGTTCGTGTATATTCGCGAAACCCGTTAGTGACCCGTCACCCGTTTAGAATCCGTGTGACCCGCTACCCGTTTATAACCCGTCACCCGTTTATAACCCTTCACTCGTTTAGAACCCGTCACCCGTTTAGAACCCGCGACCCGTTTGCAACCCGCGACCCGTTTGTAACCCGTTAACTCGTTTATAACCCGTTAACCCGTTAACAACCCGTAATCTAAGCATCCCACATCGATTTGTTATGAAAATTCTCCATTCTTGACTAAGTATAAGTAAGTTGTTACCTCTTTAGATTTTTAAAGTAATCGGGTTACCGGGTTAAACGGGTGAATCGTGTTAAACGAGTGAACCGGGTTAAACGGGTGAACCAAGTTAAACGAATTAATCGGGTTAAACGGGTGAACCGGGTTAAACGGGTGAACCGGGTCAAAACCATTCGTTTATTTAACGGGTGTAAACGGGTCGTGTCGTGTCATTCGTTAAGTAAACGAATCGTGTATGAATTTCATTTTTCCACCCGTTTAGTAAACGAATCGTGTTTGGGTGGATGAATTTTTGACACGATTCATTTATCACCCGACACGAACCCGGCTCGACACGACCCGTTGCCACCCCTACTCCCTGTTATTTAATTAGACGGGGTGTCACACGAGGCTCGGGAGCGCTGATAGTCTCTAGATCGATACTCAAAGTGTGACTTAGAATTTATGGTAAATGACGAAGTTCTAGGGACATAATGGAAGTCTTGGGAGGGTCCTAGAATTTGGTGTCTGCATATCCCCTTGACGGGTGATCTTGGAACAAGTGAAAGTTGTTGAATAGACACCACATAGATGTTTGGGAAAGTGGTCAATTATGTGGACTAAAGGGACGAGGGTGATCGATTTAGAGGGCCGAGGTCGATTCTGAGGACTTGAGGTTGTGTTGGGGATGAATGATTATGTTAGTCAAGGTTAATTCTGAGGACCAAAAGTATAAGGGGAACGATTCTGAGGGTTGAGGTTAATTCTCAGGACCTAATATGATAATGACCAATTTTGCAGGTCGAGGTCAATTCTGAGGACCTAAAGTTAGGATGACCAATTTTGAGGGTCGACGTCAGTTCTAAGGACCTAAAGTTGTGATGACCGATTCTAAAATCCAAGGTGAATTACGAGGGTCTAAGGTTATAACAATCAATTCTTAAGGCTGAGGTCAATTTTGAGGACCTAAATATTTGACGATCGATTCAACAGGTCGAGTTCAATTCTTAGGACCTAAGGTTATGACGATCGATTGTGAGGTCTGAGGTCAATTCTGAGGACCTCAGTCGTGACGGCCGATTCTGTGGGTCGAGGTCAATTCTGAGGACCTATAGTGATGATGATCGATTTTTATGGTCGAGGTCAATTCTGTGGACCTATAGTTCGGATGACCAATTATGTGGGTTGAGGTCAATTCTGAGTACCTATAGTTGTAACGCGGGGGGGGGGGGGGGGTTTGCTCTCTTGGGAAAATTTTAAATTTCCTTGTGGATTCAGACACACTTGTTTTCCACCGAGGGTTGTGTTGTTTTAAGACTTTACTGGGGAAAGTCATCTAGCTAGGGATTATCCTTTTGAGAGGAGATAACTCTGATGAACTTAAACTCTTATTGTGGATGTGTTGGGAGAAAGTTTAGTCTGGAAATTCTACTAGGGATTTGGTAGGGTATTATTTTGAATTCCTACTGGGGAAGAATTTGATTTGAGGTTTAGATTTCACTAGGTAAGACTTGAGATTTTGGGATTCCATTGGGGAATTGTAGTTAGACTTAGGGTGCGGGCGTAGTGCTGGTTTTATTAGTGGTTTATGCTGGAGGTAAGAGCGTAATATTAATACCACTGGTGATTTGGGGAGCTTAAATGGTTTTCTTTGGTGAAGAAATGTTCTAATATTTGTTTGCCATTTTTTGGAGAATTTTTGGATTTTCCTGGCATTTTCTTGCATTTTTTGTACAAAATTTCAGGTGGTGTGTTGATCGGCATGTTGTAAGATTTTTCGTTTGGCAATGGCATGGAATCCTAAGCTTCGTTAGGAAGAGGAATAGGCAAGTGCCAATCGATATGAGCAGGGTCCTGCTAGATGGAATGCCATTTGGACTCCAATAAAATGGGGTGATCCCTCCTCATTTTTCACATCTTTCTGCATCGGAATCTTCTTATTTCTCTTCTAAAATTCATTTATACTACTGGCTACACATGCTTTTCGGGTATTAAACGAAATCGGACAATTTTATTAAGCTCAATTGGGCTTGCAAAGGGATATAATTTTCTCTTTCTTTTTGAACTTTTTACAACTAATGTTTTTGGGTAACAATTGATGGCCTACCTTCATTTATCCAAATTACTAATTATTTTACCATATGTGTCTCAAGATTATATTTAATTTAAAGATATTTTTAGCGCGTGTTTAAGATAACATCTCACTCGTTTTCCGTATCTGATCAAAATAAAGATATAAAAATCTTCAACGATTTTTTTAAATGCTAAAAATAACCTTGAGTTAACCATAAACTCATATTGATTTAATTACTTGAAAAAATGATAGGCTCAAAATCTCCCTGGGTTAATTAACCTCCACACTTATTCGTAAAGTTGTCGACTTTTGCCCAATTTTCTTTGTTGATCAATTTCGGCTTTGCGCATTTGATTTTTACAATTTGAGACTTCAGACAAATTTTTTGTGATATTTTCAAATATTTTAAATTCCATTTTTTATTTATTTTGAATAAAAATAATTTTGGCCTTTTTGAAATTTTCTAATTTTTTTTGAACTTTTACTCATTTTTCAATTTTTTTTTAACTTTTTCACATTTTTCAATTTTTGTGGGCATTTTAAAAATTAATGAAGTTTTTAAAAGATGCACTTGTCACCCCCAAAATAAAAAGAACTAAAATCTAAAATAAAAAATTGAAAGTGCGAAAATAAAACAAGCAAAGATTTAAAATGTAAATTTTCCATTAGAATCACCACACAATTACAAACCAAAAGATAGAGCAAGTTCATAGTTCTTTACAAGATAAATGGTGAAAAGTACAAGAACTATGAAAATAAAACCCCAAGAAACTAATGTGAGGGACCGTAAGCATTTGGATCATATGGGTCATAGTATTAATGGGACAATTGTGAATTAGAAACCATTTTAAGTCGATACATTTTTTCTTGGAGGCAAACCATCATACTAGTATCGCGGCGGTAGGCTTGGCAGTCTTATCAATACTCATTAATAAACCCGTTAAACCTTACCTATAAATAATCAATTCAATGGTAAATAATCGTCGAATTGTAGGATCCGTCATCAAAATCATGCTAAAAGTCGGGGTCCTCCTCACTTTCATCTGGTTCATCTCCCCCCACATCCTAACCTTCTTCGGCGTCTCCCCTTCTTGCATAGGGGATTCCTCCTCCATGAACTCCTCTTCCTCGTCGACCACTGGAGGTTGAGGGAAGACCACTTTCAATTGATGGGCACTTCGATGGGTAGAGGAGAGCCCAATCGGTTGAGGTAACTTGAGGTGTGAGTCGGGTCCTCGTACCCCGATGTCATGTAGAATCTCAAAGATGAGGGACTCATAAGAGAAGGAAACCTTATCGGTTGTGTCTTAGGTGGCATGGAGGATCTTGGTGTAAAAGATCTTGGCAAGGTTTACGTCAGAGGCCTTGTCGAGAAAATGAGAAAGGAAGTTACCATGATGGATGCGAATCACCGAGTCATTAGTGGTTTGGATAATTGTTCCGCAGCTGATGAGATGTGCGTATCAAATCAGCTCGAGCAGTTTCCCCATCGGGAAGGTGTCTTGAATCCATTATTAATCTGGGGCTAGATATGCATTTAACTTTTGTCCATAGGGCCCCGTTGATCGGGTAAGCAAAGGCTTGGGGGAGAATCACCCCTCTAGCATGCATTTTATGTTGGATGATGGCAAGGGAGAAGGGGATGGGGTGTTTTCCATGAAGGCCTCGTGTAGGGTGGGGAATCTCGGGGGTAAAGTCGCATAAAAAGGAACACATCCTTATCATAAACCCTATCAGTGGAAGTGTTGAAAAAATTGCACCATCCTTATCATAAACATTATCAGTGGGAGTTCGTTCCAATTGACCACCCTCGGCTTTGCAAACAAGCACTACGAATTAAGAGTCTTGAATATGAATTTAAGGTGACTATTCCTGAGGAATTTAAATTGTACAAATTTTAAGTATTTTGATTTTTCTTTGAGTCGAAAATGAATTTTGTGGGTATATTCATTGTAAACCCTCACGAGACACCACTCGTCCAATTAGGGTAGCCTAGGGGTTTATCATCTTGTTGCATATACTAAATGCAATCGCTTGCGACCGAAAAAGGTACTCGATCCCAGTAAATTGTTTTTGAAGTGTTTTAGACCTTAGTTTTATTCTTTTACATTGATCAGGATGATCAAAGTTCTAAGTTAGGGGGTTTGACTAGGCATACATATTTTATATTTATTCCAGTAATTTAGGCACTTTTATTAGCTGGTGCAGTGTAATTAGGATGGATTTATATCATATTCATGCTAATGACCTTATTTGGTAAGTATATCATGTTTCGTATATTTCTCGTGTATTTTACAGATGCTTTGTACAAGTGAATGCGGGAGAGAAATCGAAATAAAGAAAGAAAAAAAAATGAAAGTTCAAGGGAAAAAATGTAAATTTATCGCTCAAATCGAGAAGCGGTGCCTAAGAAAAGTTGAAAAGTATGAAATCAGGAGAATATTGGAAGAAATGACGTCTTCAATATAAATAATGAATAATGTTGAAGAGTTGAAGAGTTGAAGAGTATTTTGAAGAGTTGAAGAGTTTCTATAAGGTTTCTTGCCTCCTTCTTGCAATATTCTCCTGATAATATAAATAATACTCTTCAACATAATATAAATATCTCGATTATTATCAGGAGAATATTGGAAGAAAAGTTGAAGAGTATGAAACGTTATAGAAAGATTCCTCGAGATAATAATCCATTTATTCATTATTTCATGTGGTGTTCTTCAATATAAGTATTTTCTTCCATTGCTTTAAAGATTTATCTTAAGTCTAGATCATTCTTCCTTTATTGTTGGAATTCGTTTATGTATGTTTAGTTGCAATATTTACGTCATAATGAATTCTTGTAACGTACAACCCATGCTAATTTGTAACTCCATCATGTTCGGCTAAATTATTAGAGGGTTGGGGTACATCAACCCAACCTAGGTGTTACAAATGGATTTAAAAATGGATAAAATCTAATTATTCATTCAAAGGCTTGAAATATTATTAAGATAAATATTGTAGGTCTTTTAATTCTATTTGCCCTAGGTAATCGGAATGTTTAAAAATATAATGAGTTTCAATAATGTATCATTCCCATTAAATATGATTTTTGATTTTATATTGTGAGGAGTAAAATCCACATGTGTCAAATGCTTAGAATCTATTTAATGGCTCTTTGAATTGAGAATTAGGTTCTAGAATGTTTTATGTCCAAAGTAATTACCGACGGTGGGGTGTGTACTCCAACTCTATTTTTCTCACGTAGATTTAAATAAAATAGTTATTCTTCTAAGCGTAGTTGGTTCATAATAGAAATTAATTTTCTTTAGTTGATAGGATCTTTCCAAGAACAATCATATTTTCCTTTCTTTCCCTGAGGGAATCATGAGGTTATTCTTCTTCAAGTTCTAGGTTATATTCCCTGAGTTTGAAACCCGACTTTCTCGGTTTATACTTACGCGATCGACTTACACTTCAGCCGTATTCACATGCACTAGAGACACTTTTTGAGTCGGTTTCAAGTTTTTGGCGTCGTTGTCGAGGAATGGGTGGGAAGTGGTGCGAAGTGAAAAGGTGGAGGTGGGAAGGGGTGGGGGGAATGTAGAGCCTGGAAAAATTGGGTTTCGATTGGTTTTAGAGGGGAAGAATTCATATGGAGGGAAGGGAAAGAAGGGGAGGAATTTGGTGGTAATAGAAAAAGTGGGAAGAATCTTCCTACAGGTCATTCGAATTAGTTCGAATTGTGCAAGTGAACCAGTTCTCCTGGGATTTGGTTTGGCTTGCAGCGCGAAAAATCATGCTTCCTTAGGTTGCAAATTTTTCTTGTTTCTTCTATTGTAAGAGTAACAACCTCAATTTTGTACTCTACAAGGTACCTAAAAACTCCCTAAACAACTCGAGACACCTTAACATAGGGAGTTGTATGGAAGAACTTTTGACCCGGATGAAACTCTTTTCGACGGATATTTCTCTCATATGTGAGTTTCATACTTTCTTTGTTGATTATCTCAACCAACTCATTAAATTAAAGTTGGTGTGCTTCGTTATCTTAATAAAAGTTATAGTTCTACCTCTAGATCACCCAATATGCCTTATGCTTAAGCTCCATGGGGAGATGGAAAGGCTTTCCATTGATAAAGAAAAATTGGGACATCTCGAGGGGGTTCTTGTACACGGTCCCATAAGCCCATAGCACATCATTTAACCATAGATACCAATCCTTCCGGTTAGGATCGACAGTCTTCTCTAGAACTTGCTTAATCTCAAAATTTTCTAGCTTGGCTTGATCATTTATTTGGGGTTGATAAGTAATCCCAACCTTGTGGATGACTGAGTACTTTCTCATAAGTTTTTTAAGCGCCCTATTGAAAAAGTGCTCGTCGTTATCACTAGTTATTTCCTTCAAAGCTCCGAATTGACAAAGTACATCTTCTTTTAATAACTTTATCACCACCTTATTGTCGTTTGTCTTAGTAGATATGGACTCAAACCATTTGGACATATAATCTACAACGAAAAGGATGTATTAGAAACCAAAGGAGAGAGGAAACGGACCCATTAATTCAATGACTTAATAGTCAAATATCTCGATGATAAGAATAGGGGTCAATGGAATCATGTATTGCCGAGTGATGGCCCTCATCTTTGACATCTATAGCAAGATATGCAATAAACACCTACATCTGGGAAGACTGTGGGCTAATAGAGACCACTTTGAAGGATCTTAGTGGTCATCTTATTTGTAGAAAAGTTGCCTCCACAAGCTTCCATATGACAAAAATGGATGACGCTCGGTATCTCATCATTCGGTAAACATCTTCGGATGATTTGGTCCGCCTAATATTTAAACAAATAGAGATCATCATAGAAGAACATGCGCGACCATCTGGGAACCATTTCTCTTGCGGTGTCCAATCAGAGGGAACGACCCCCATGACAAGATACTTCATTATATTCGCAAACTAGGGGAGAGAAGAAGAGGAAAATAATTTCACATCCGGTAAGTATTCGTCTATAGGTATGGGATCACTAAGTACGTTAGATGACAGCCTCGATAAATGTTTAGTTATGACATTTTCTACTCATTTCTTATCGTTTATAAATAGATTTGCCTCTTGTAGGAGTAGTATCCACCTTATGTGGAGCTGTTTATCATTTTTTTTGTAAAGGAGATACTTAATATCCACGTGGTCGGTGAAGCATACAATGGGAGAACCTATGAGGTAAAAGAATAATTTGTCTAAGTAAAAGACTACGGCTAGCAATTCTTTCTCCATAGTGGTGTAGTTAAGTTGTGGTTCGATTAAGGTTCGACTAGCATAGTAGATGATGTGAGCCCTATTATATTTTCTTTGACCCAAAACAACCCATATTGTATAACCACTCGCATCACACATAAGCTCGAATGGAAGGGGCCAATCCGGAGCTTGCATAATGGGAGCAAAGACAAGAATGATTTTCAATTTTTCAAAGGCACTTTGACACGCTTCATTCCACTCAAAGGGGGCATATTTAAAAAGTAGGTTACTTAAGGTCCTATTGATGGCACTAAAGTCCTTAATAAACCTAAGATTGAAACCCTCGTGGCCAAATAAAGAGTGCATGTTCTTTAGTGACTTAGGTGGGGGAAGTTCGGTAATGACGTCAATTTTCACCTTATCTACCTCAATACCTTTGGACGAAATGATGTGGCCAAGAACTATGCCTTTTTGTAACCATAGAATCAAACTTCTCCTAATTTAGTACCAAGTTCTTTTCCACACAGTAGACTACTACTTTTTCAAGATTAGTGAGGCAAAGGTCAAAAGAGGGTCTGAAGACACTAAAGTCATCCATAAAAACCTCAAGGCCCCTTTCGACCATATCGCTAAAAAGACTAATCATGCACCTTGGAAAGGTTGCAGGTGCATTACATAATCCAAAAGGCATACGTTTGTGGGAAAACATGCCTATGGGACATGTGAACTTCGTATTTTCTTTATTTAGGACATCTACCTCAATTTGGTTATTCCCGAAATTACCGTTGACAAGAAATAAAATGGTTCTTCCACTACTCACTCTAGTATTTGGTCAATAAACGGTAAGGGGAAATGATCTTTACTAGTTCCGACATTAAGCTTCCACAAGTCAATGCAAACGTTCCACCCGGTGGTGGTACGTTGTGGAATAAGCTCACCTTTTACGTTGCTGACCACAGTCATTCCCGACTTCTTCAGGATGACTTGAATAGGACTCGCCCAGTTTATATAAAAAATGAGTTAAATGATGCCCATGCCCAACAACTTAATAATTTTCGCCCTCATGACATCTTTCATCATGGGATTCAAACACCTCTTCATCTCCCCCGAAGGCTCGTCCTCTTCAAAGTGGATTTTATGGGTTAAACTAGGGGACTTATACCCTTCAAATCTGCGATGCTCCCACCAAAACCACTACGATGCTTCCTCAAAATAGATAGTATCTTACTTTATTGCTCTTTATTTACGCTTGTGGATACAACAACGAGAAATGTCTCATCATTTCCTAAATAAGCATATTTCACGTTTGAGGGTAGTTTCTTCAATTCGAGGGTGGGAAGTTTCTCATCAAATGGAATCATGTGCGACTCCCTCGGTGGTAATTTCTCGAATCTAGAAACCCAACTAACACCTCTCACATCCTCATCAATCTCACTTTCATCTAAAGTCGCTCTCAACTCACTCACTTCACACTCAAAGTCGGTATACGTCTCGTCTCTCTCGCTAGTCAAAATAAGGCATGATCTTATCGAATCCCCACTATAACTTCCCCTGATGTTCTCATATACTACCTCCTATATAAGATCCACCTCATGAAACTCGTCCGCATCACCCACTTGCTTAGAGATGTAGTATATATTTGTTCAAGAATAATATTCCTAAATGTGAGTTGCATTTTCCCATTTTGATTATCAATCAATGCGTTGGTCGTAGCTAAGAATGGGTAGCCAAGGATTACGAGAATGTGATTACTCGAGGGAGAGGAGGGCTCCGTGTCCTAAATGATAAAATCCACCGGAAAGCAGAAAGTGTCTAATTGGACTATCACATCCTCAAAAATCCCTGAAGATATCTTCACGGTATAGTTCACAAGTTGGAGCAGGATGTTAGTGGGGTTGAGGTCCCCCAAATATTATTGCTTATATATGGAATAAGGGAGGATGTTAACACTCACCCCGAAATCTAATACGGATATCTCAATGCAGATCTCTCCAATAATGGACGAAATGGTCGGTGCACCCGGATCTTTGAACTTTAGTAGGAGGTCACTCAAAAGAACTGAGCTCACATTTTGTTCTTAAATAACATTCTTTTTCACCTTCAATCAACGTTTCACCATTAATAAGTCTTTAAGGAACTTGACATAGGCGGGAATATTCTTGATTTCCTTGAGAAAAGGGAATTTAAGCTTGACTTGCTTTAGGACACATAGCACATCTTCATGGGAGGCTCCTTTAGAAGAAGGAACCAACTGTGGAGGAAAAGGATCAGAAGTGGGCGGTTTCATTACAACCTCGGGTCTAATAGTGTCATAATTGTCACTCTCATTTAAGGGGTAATATTCAAAATCTTCGTGCCTGACGAAACCTTCTTGTCATTAATCTCATCTTGTGGGAATAAATCTCCCACTACATACAGTGGTAATGGATTGACATTGCTCTTTACTATTGTTGGAAGTAGATTTAACACTATTTTAACATTGAGGAGGTCTTTGACCTTGAGGAGGCCTTTGACCTTGGGCCAAAAACTTACCCTTCTCTTGGACACTTGCGGATGATTTCAACTTAGATAACGATGCTTTTAATTTGGAAAAAAATTGGGCATTTTGAACGTTGATCGCCAACTAATTTTTTATAAATTGGTTTAAAGTCTCCTCGATATTTCTACGTGGTGGGGTGATATATGGCGCAGGAGGTGGTGCTTGCATAGGTGGATCTTGTCAAAAATACGGGAGTGTGTGGCAGCGGAGGGGCAACATGTGAATTAGGATTCATCACTACATGTGGTTGCCCATAGTTCAAGCTGGGATGGTTCTGCCAAGAGGGGTTATATGAATTCCCCTGAGGGGCATTAAAATTACCCTTAAAAACTCCTATCCCTTCCTCCCTCTCTTAAATCATCATTTTATAGGAGGGTATTATCGGGCATTCCTTTGTTGGATGTCCCACCTCATAAATTGCATCCACTTACTCTATCGATGCTCGAGTGGAGCCGAATATATCTCTCTCACTAAATTCAACTACGTCTTCCAACCTCTTTGCAAGTTGGTTGATTTGAAGCTTTAACTCGACTTCTTTGTCCAAATGATAGAGTCTAGATGTAAAAGGAGTTATGGATGTTTTTCAAGCCTGGGATTGGGTGTTTGGATTGGATGTGTCTCATGCTTGAGTAGTCTTGGAGACATACTTAAGGTGAGCCTCTGCATCGTCTGCATCAAACCCTCGAAACGCCCTGGGGAATATGGTTTCAACGAGTTATTTGGAACTTAAGTTTATCCCATGATGGAAAAAGGAGATGAGTTTCCACTTCTCAAAATCGTGTTGCGGGCACATATTAAGAAACTCATTGTAATGCTCCCAACATCTATCGAAAGGCTCAATTTTTAGTTTATTAAATGTTTGAATTTGAGCTTTAATGGAATTGGTTCGATGTTAGGAAAGAATTTTTGGAGAACTTTCTTTGCATATACCTCCACATTCCAATCGAGTTATGTACCGAAGACCATATCCAAGTCTTGGCCTTATCCTTCAGAGAGAAAGGAAAGTGTCTGAGGTGAACGACATCTTGAGCGCAAGCTTGATCAGTGAAAGTTTCGCACGCCTCCTCGAAATCTCTAATGTAAAGGTGGGGTTTTTTGACTCCATACCATGGAATGTAGGGAGGATTTGAATCGTCCCATTTCGAAAACAAAATTGCCCCGCATTATACGGGAATATAACGCATCTCGGAGCAATGGTTCGCTCAGGATATAAGACGACTCTTATAGGGCGATATGACATCTCATCCTCACCCGTACCAAAACTACCTTGATCTGACATCTCACTCACACTAAAATTATTACTACCCTCTCCAAATTCCCTAGACGTGTGACTTGTGACGGATTTAGGTGGTGCAGGAGGTGGAACACAAAACTGTGGAACGCGTGGAATGTGTGGGCTATCGGGATTGTACTCATCTATGGGATTTCGTGTATTCTAGTAGAAGTAGAATGAGGAGTTGGTTGAGTATTTTGCATGAAAGGATTTGAGAGATATTTTTAATTATTTTTTTGGATTTTGTAATTTTTTTGGCTTTTTCTAAGAATTAGATTCAAATTTTAGATTAATTCGACCTAACCTAAATGTCTACCTAGTTCCCCTGCAACGACGCCAAAAACTTGACACGACTCAAAAATTATTTGAAGTGCGTGTGAATACATTTCAAGTGTAATTTAGTTGCATAAGGAATGATCTAAGAAAGTCGGGTATCGAACTCAGGGAATATGACGTAGAACATGATGAAGAATAGGAAAGACGAATAAGCTCATGATTGACTCAGAGAAAGAAAGGAAAAGATGGTTGTTTATTTAAATATCCTATCAACTAATGAAAATTTATTACTATTATGTGTAGACACCACATTATTGGTCCCCCTAAGTCTCTCCTTAGGTCCCTAAAACCTCCCCAATTCACTATAAAACCTAGGTCGTACTCCGAGTACCGATCTAGAGGCCATCGGGCACTCTCGGTCCCGTTTGAATCCGATCAACTCTATTTTCACCGAAAAATCCCAATAAATACTTGAAGGGATCTAAATACCATTTCCAACGGTCCGCCCCATGTATTACTCGACATCACGGTTCAGACGAACGGATAATTTTTCTTTCGAAAATCGATCTGAAGGCCACCGGGGACTCCCGAGCCCCGATTTGACCCTAATCAACTTATCATTAGAGAGAAAGCTATTTACAACCTCAAAGGGATCTGAAATAACTTTCTAATGATCCATAGCGCGCCCAAAAGGGTATAACCATTCAGACGAACGATCCATTTTCCCCAAAAAATTGATCCGGAGGTCACCGGGTGCTCGAACGAAGCACAGATGCATTCGCGCGACATGTAATGTTGTTTGAACGACTTCTCGTGACCTGCCAAAATTTCCCAGATACCTAAAAAAAATAATATAATATTGGCCAGTGAAAAAAATTTGTGAAAACAATACTTGTAAGGGGCAAACAGATCCAAAACAGTGCTAAAACAGTACATCAAAGTGAGTCATAAGACTAGAAAGAATATAACATGATGTGTCGCTAGTGTATGACAAACATCCAACACAATCAACCAAACGATCTCACATGGGGTGAATCACGTGCAAGCAAACAGGAATCGTGGACAAGTAAACCATAAGCCTCTGAGGTGTGGGGGTGTGGGGAATCGAATTTATTCTTCTACTAACCTGCCTAGGTCCTTTCAAAAGCTTGTAACAAAATAGCATAAGATGACCTTGCCAACTGCAATGTGTGCAAGTGTAAGTCGGGCAGTGTGTGTTACCTAAAGATGGGCCTCTCCTTAAATTTCTCGGTTGCTCTCTCTCAATTTGCCTAGGTGGGTCTTTCCTAATGATCCTAGGAGGTTCTCTCACGATGTTCCTAGGGGGATCTTTCCTAACAAACTTACGTGTCTTTCTTAACAATCCTAGGAGGCTCTCTCACACGTGTGGGAATGGGTGCAACATATTTTTCAAGACCAATCCCAACCCTATCCTTTTTTATCTTGACGGTGCCTAAAATTTTATCAAGTTTTTCAGACCTAGACTCCAAATAAAATTTCACTTCACTTGAATCTTTCAATTTCACCTCAAGTTCACCTATCCTAGATTCAAGTACACGTCTAGAATCCTCAAACTCTAAAGCATCTTTTTTCATAGTCTCCATCAACCCTCTAAGACTATCTCTCTCACCCTCGACGTATCTTAATCAACACATCAGTATTATAATTATCTAAAGCACGTTTCTTCAATTCAGGTTTAAGTTTCAAGTTTGCCTTTTTTGTCTTTAAAGATTAAAAATACAAATTATTGTAGGCAACTTGAAACTCGCTCAATTCTTCTTCTTCCTCCTCACTCTTTTCACCCTCACTCTCATCACTAATCACACGGATGGTAAGATCTCGCCTAGAAGCATAAAAGACTTCTTCTTCCGAATCACTATCACTAAGGGTAGAAACATAAGAAATCGGTTTATTCAATTTCTTCTTTAAAGTTGTGGTACACTCATCTAACTTGTGAGCAACACCCTCACAACAAGGACACCTCTCAGATTCGTTTTCAACAGAAGATTCAACACAAGAGTTTGTGTGAATTTTCCAATTAACTTTTTCAAAAATTTGACATCGAAGATCATCAAAACCATCAAAAGCCATTTTTGTGCAAATTCAGGATCAAAACACAATAACTTAGTGCAACCCGCTCTGATACCAATTTGTAGAATCGCTACAGCGGAAATATTGCGACTTCTCAAATAAAATCTAATTTTAATTAATCCCAAATTTTAGTTAAACCCTAAAACATGCATCTAGATGATTTATCCAATAAAATAAAGCATGTAGGATAAAACAAACAATTTCAGGAAAAATCCCCCAAAGGGGCAAAACTTTTTATTTCACTATAATTTGTAAGAAAATGACTTACACGGATTACAATGAAATAGGGTGACATACGAAATACCCACAGGTGTCGGTTTTGATGTCTTAGCTGGAACTTTCCCTTTCCAGGAGGGCAGCAGTGAAGAAGAAGACATCTCCTCCACAAGTTACGGCTGGAATTTTCCCTTTCTAGGAGGGAAGCAATGAAGAAGAGAGATGGCTTCTCCATAAGTTTGAATAATAGCAAAAGTTGTGTTCTTGAAAACCAAAACAATTCACTAAAGCATATGGGAGTTTTGTGAATTGAAAGCCAAAAAGGGATTAAAACCCTAAAGGAAGAAGCCTAAAAGAATTATGCTTTCATAGTTTTTCTGTTCCTCAAAACATTGTGACTTCTCAAGAAAAATGGAACCATTTAATGAGTATTCATACAAAAACTGCACTGCCTCAAGATTCGAGCTCGTTCGAACGAGATCAGCATGTCGCTCGAACGAAGGACAATTGTCGTTCGAACGAGATCTCACGAGATGTCTATGTCGTTTGAATGACAAAACCAGGTCGTTCGAATGACCTATTAAATGAGATTCCACGTGTGCTTGTAGATAATTTCTATACGAACGCGTGGCTACCAGTTTCGTATTTTTCTAATTTTTTATGAATTAGTTATGATTTTTCTACAGAAAGGTGTCCGAGAACAAAATCTTTAGAAAAATATTTGATAAAAATATCCGAACACTTTAAGTGAAATGCTAAGGAATTAAAACTCAACCTTACTACAGTAAACTTCATGGAGTATTTTTTATGAAGAAATTGATATTCAGATCCGTCTTTAATGCTTGAATTCTCTTTGAGTAGCGGTATAAGACATAATAAATTGCTAACGGACTTATAAAAATATGTCCTTACAATCGGCAATCTCCCTAGCTGAGACACTACTGTCAGTACCAGCTCGTGACCTAGTCGATGAGGAGGAGCCCGACAAAACTTAGGGGGAAATGCTCGAAGCATGCTCTCTAAGTCACGAAACCTCTATCCTCAGAGCGTCGTTCTCTTGTTGAAGTACTTCTCCAACTTGATTAATCTCGGAGGCATCAATGAGTTTAGACCTCAAAGCATTCACTTCCTCTTAAATGGAAGCGCCAACCTCTTCCATCTCCTGAAGCCTATCTTTCAGTTTGGCAACAAGCTCCGACTGGTCCTTAAAGCTCTGATTCCTCGACCTAAGAGACTTAAAAATCCTTACAAAGGCTTGGCGAACTTGATTGCTCGCATTAGGACCAAGAATCCTTCCTAGTTGAGAAGTAGAATGTATATACTTATCAACATCAATTAGCTGCAGACCATATAAGCATTGAAGAATAAATAAATCAGTACACAGAAGGGAACAAAATATCATTTCATTAAGAAAAGGTTAAAAGTACATCATCAAAAGGATAGAACAACAAAGGTACAAAGATCTCCCTAAAAAGACTAGCTGGAAACCTCAGTCTGCTCCAAGGTCAGTGGTTGCTTTCCCTTATCCGCAGAAGCCCTGAGTATGCCTCCCTCAGACGGAGCAATCATCGGATCTTGGTCAAGAGGAGGACCAACAAAAGTGGTCTGAGCAGTTGGAGCACCATCATTGATAGCAGGAGCAGGCATCGCATCCACGATAGGCTTAGGGCCAGAATTATGCTCATTAAAAAGTGGGGAGTCAATGTCCACCTCGGCAGTAAGCAAAGCCTTGTCCCAACCCTTCTTCAAGTTGAGACGACCAGCGTAACCAATTTGGATCTCAGCATCCTCGTACGCTACGACCCCTCTAGCATTGTACCAGCTCTCCTTAAGGCTGGCAGCCTCAGATTTCACCCTCTTCACCTTCTCCGCGATCACCTTGTTTTCCTCCACCATAGCCAGCTTGCTTAAGCAGACCAAATCATAAGACTTCCTCAGCTCTTGAAGCTCCTTGTTCGCCGCCTCCTTCGCTTGATTAGCTTCAATCATGATGAGATCAAAAGACTTCTGAGAAGCATTGGTAACCTTTAGACTAGCCTTTATTTCAACATGCTTCCTATCCAAGTCTGCGTTTCTCCTCGCCAGCTCATCACGGCTACGGTAAAGGACAGTGAAATCAATCACAAACTGCAAAGAAAAGGAAAATATTAGCAAAGGAAGTGTTGAAAGAATATTATAATAATGAAAAATTAAAATCAAGCTTACCAAGTCTAGCCTCTGACTTGCCTTCAGAGCTAACTGGTCGGCCCCCATCGCCCTCTAGCGATCAGTCGGCAAAATAGATCTCTCGAGCACTGTCAAAGCTAGCTGAGGGGAAAGGGCAATAGAATCCCCTTCGAGAAGAGCAGATACGGGAATCAGAGACTGCCCTGCAATTGTCCTCACCTCTTCCCTCCTCTTTTCTTCTTCTTCTCTCTCCTTATTTTCCTTCTCAACCCTCTTTCTCTCCTCCACCCTCTTCCTCTCCTCTTCTTTCTTCCTCTCTTATTCTTTCTCCCTCTCTCTTTCTCTCACTTGTGCCTCCTTCTTCTTCTTCCTCTCCTACTCATGAGCAGCAGACTGGGAACCGGTCACAACATCCTCGCTCCCTAATTTTTACTTTTTCGATCGGCGAGAAAGAAGCACGTTGACTTCATCATCATCTGGAATCAAATTCTTCCTGGGAGGAGCAATACCTTCCTCACTGGAGCTACTTCAATCCCCTGAAGAAAATTAAACCTCTTAACCCACTTTCGAGCGGGAAGATTCTTCACTGCTAAAGCTCTCCTCACTAGAATTACCTTCAGCATCGCCCCTATTAGCACCCTCGCTCTCCTCACCAGAGCTGCTGTCCTCCTCATCCAATTGGATTGGGTCGGCAGTAACCTCATTTGTGATGTCTAACTCAGGAATGCTATCCACTGGTCGCGCAATGAAACTGGACCTAACGTTCTTGTATTCCAGAAGGAATGTCGCTGATCGAGGATGCTCACTGATACGACGCAAATATTACATATTTCATCCCTCGAACCTACGCATTTTAGCCCCCTCGAGTATCTTATTCCCTATATTTATAACCAGACAACCTCATATTTCTACGTTAACATATTTTACAGTGGTTAATTGAGCTTTTATAGGTATTTGGATGCTAAGTGTGAAGTTCAGATGCAATCCGCTCGATTTTCGTACATGATCGCACGCTCAAGGGAAATTTAGTCAATTCACGTTTGGTCACCTGGACCATTATCTTCACAGAAGTTGTAGACCTCCTTGAAATCTTCACGTAACCACGAACGGTGTGCGATTTCGATTTAGAATTAAGAAGTTACGACAATTTTAGCGGACGGGAAATACAAGCATCCCAAAACAGCATGCAGGAGGCTCATAACTGCTTGACTGGTCGATCGGCCAAAGGGGCCGATTGATCGATCCTTCTTATTTTGACAAATCGTGGGAGATAGTGGGCTGGATTTCTGAGCATCGATCGATCGATCCTAGGGGATCGATCGATTGATCCCCTATTTTCTGCAAATATTTTAGGCTTTTCTTTTCTTTTCCCTTTTCTTTTCTAATTTAATTCCACTTAGTATAAATAGCAATTTTGTTGTAAATATCAGATATTAGGGTTTATTAATTTTTTAGATTAGATTTTAGAGAGTTGTAGGTTAAGGTTTGGGGGATTTGAGAGTTTTTATCCTTCCTTTCTTGGTTTGACACCCTTTAGGGTTTGTAATTGGTACTTTCATCTTCCCTCTCCATTTAATATAGTTGTATTTCCATTATTCTTGCTTTGATAATTATATTTACATGCTTTCATAATTAGGTTTACATGCTTTTTTTACTTGCTTTCTAGTGTAGATTTATCTCGTTTATTTACCGCTTTCATTTATCGCGTTTTTACCATGCTTTCTAACTAATTTAAGTTAGGTTGTGTTTGAATGGAACTCACTCGAGTTGACGCATTGTTTTGCTTTGGTGATGGCATTTATGAATCTATTTCGGGTGAGTTGTCCTAGTTATTGCGCCTAGGAGATTTGACGGGGAATATCATGTATGTCCCGTGCTTACGACCTTGCGTGCACAATTTCCGAGGTATTTGTTAACGTCAAAATCTTATTAGGCTTTTATGCAGATTTAGGGGCGTGAAGACCCTTGATTTAATGAACTGTCGAAACGAGACGCATTCGTAATAACTCATCGACCCATGTATCCATTTTATACAAATTAACTCGGGTGAGGGATATGAGACGCAACCTATAGCTTTTACCTCTTTGTTAATCTAGATTTATTTTCGCTCGCCTAGTTAATCGTTTCCCTTTTTCGCATCTTTTCCTTTTAGTTGTAATTTATCTTTTACACTTTTATTTAGGAGTACTAAATCATATAAATTCTAGCATCTCGTCCCTGTGGTTTTTTGATACCCGGCTTACCGATGTGCTTGCCTCACTAGTGTAGTCGTAACTTAGGTTTTTTTTGTATTATCGCGGTGAACGAAAACAATGACTGTGTCCTTACACGAGGACACTTTTCACCCGTAGTCAAAATGGCGCCATTGCTGGGGATGATTTCTTTGACTCTTAATTGGTTCAGTGCTTTCATCCCGACAACATGCGTAATCAAAATGGCACCGTTGCCGGGGATGAGTTTGTTTTAGGCTTTATTTGATTTAATATTTCGCAGTATTTTCTTTTTATTTGTATTATTTGCTAACCTTTTTGCAGGACTTCCACATTTGAGCACTTAGAAACGCTCGAATTTTTCCCGCGCGCACCTACTTTGTGGAATTCGCCATTTCGAGCCATTTTTTGGGTAAGCATGTCTTATTCCAATTCTTTCGATAATCATTGTTATAATTCTCAAAATGCCCGTAATCCTATGACTTTCGGTGAATACTTAGAATCCCAAAGAATTTCCAATTCAAATATGACTTTGGGCGAGTATAACGAAAGTCAAAACTTGGGTTATTGGAATTTTGATGATGATGATAATGATTTTGGGCCTTTACCTCCTTATAATAGGAATTTTGAAATGAATTGCAGTAGTTTTCAAAATTACTATAATAATGAGTTTTCGTTTAAGTCCGGTGGTAATTTTCAAAGTTCCCATCTTCATGAATCCGCACCTCGACCAATGACATTCGGTGAGGGCTTGCGTATGTATGAGAATGAGAAACTTAAAAATCGTTATCGAGAAGAAAATCGTTCGTGGGAACATGACTTGGATTAATTATTTGAGTCCGACGACGATTTTTCTTTCGAGACTTTCAAAGTCGAAGAATGTTTTGAACCAAATGAGGTACTTGTGCCTACTTTGGAACAAACCATTCTTGACTTTACGCATTACATAATAGATATTGAAAGTGAGGATGAAAACGACGTAATATCTATTTGCAATGAAATTATTTCTTCTTTGGCCCCCAAAGAAGAACATTTCATTGAAAATGATATTATTTCCTTTGAAACTCAATCTTCATGCGATGATGATTCATCTCATAAGTTTGAATTTCTTTCATCCCCATTTTTATTCTCTGTTATCACATCTTCACAAGTACCAGGTGATTCGGTTTCAAACTTTAATGTTTTAAACCTTTTCGCTGATGAGGAGTACTTGCTCGAGTCGCCTCCCACAATCGCATCTTTGCCTTTGTGTGCGCCACCTCCCATTCCAATTTAAAAATCCTTGGGAGGATATTCGGCTTTTCTCGGTCCCCACATGTTTTTGTCACCCGTTCAATCCAAACCCCCCATCGTCCCTCCAAAAATTTTAATTGGCGATGGTTCATTTCTTTACGCCTTACACATGCCTTGTGTTATTAAAATGGAATTCATATTTTTTGTAGGGAATGCTTGTATGTGAGGGTACACCGGTTATCCTCCAAAGTCAAATCATTTTTGCAGTGGACCCTCAGCTATTTAGACTTCTAGTGTATAGTTAGTGTGAAGCCTAAATAGTAGGTTGTATATAGTTAGCTTTTTATTCTTTCTTTCTTTATTTTTTCTTTCCTTTTTAATTTAGTCTAATGTAATTAGTTAACTTTTGTTATTTTTTTTTGGTATGCTCGGTACTAACTTGTTCTGTAGATTCTTTGGACTTGTTCTTATGGGGATCGCTCCAGTTTTGGGTAATATCGCTCTTTTCCTCTCTTTAACTTGGTTCTTAATTCACATTGAGGACAATGTGAAGTTTTAAGCTAGGGGTGTGGGATATTCTATCCATTTCTTTATTTAGTCCATGTTTTTGCTCACATGTAAGTTACTTAGTATACTTTTCTTAGAAAAATTAAAATTTTCAAAAAGATTTTCTTTCTTTTTTCTCCTTTTTTGGGCATTTTGCCTTTGTTTCCGATGATAAATTTCAATAATTGACCGATACAATAGACAACCCAATGATGCATGTTCTCGATTTTAGAAGTTATTAGAATTTAGTCCTCTAATCATTGATATTATGAATAACTTCATGAATTAAACTTTAATCCCATGGGCACATGCGTTTTTCTTGTTATATTGATTTGGTTTAAGATTTTTATAACTCGGTAACCTTTTGTCGCATTGTATATACTTACACCGAGTAAGCTTTGTACCTTTCTTTGTTTGGGAGTGTTATACACTATTCTTTTCTCATGGAAAATGTTGAATTCGTTGGGAATCTCACTATTCTTTCATTGACCGTTCATTAATTGAGTTCATACTTGAAATGTGTTACTTGATCATGATTTTCATTTATTATTTTGACTCGAGAATTGCGTAAACTTTTGGAAATGATCATAGGCATTCTTTGTTGTGTCACCCATATTAGCCTTGGCCTCACCCTTATATGTTTACTCTCGTTAACCTCTTTGAGCCTAAATATTATCCTTCCGTTTCATAACCCCAATCCCATAACCAACTCTAAGTTGGAGTTTTAGCCGATACATACACCTTCCATACCTTTGTTTGGAATGTTTCTTGGGATTGAATGATGTTGTTGTGATGTCGATTGCAATTTGGGTATATGAGAGTATGAAAAGTAAAGAAAAACAAAAAGTGAAAAAGTGAAGAAAAAGAGAAAGTAAAAAGCAAAAAAAAACAAAAGAAAGCATGAGAAAAAGAAGAAAAGCAAATAAAGTGAAAGTTGTAGATGTTGTATATAGTTCAATAAGCTCTGATTACTCTCCCCAATGATATATTCAATGCCTTTTTGGAAGTTTTTTTCTAATTTTGATATTGCTCGCATTTCCCCATTATCCTAAGTTTTCATTCCGAACACTTTGAATCCGTATATACATTCCCTTCATTTTGTACCCTAGCCTAGCCTACATTACAACCCTAGTAAAGTCTTATGTGATCTTAGGGTGAATTTAATTTAAAAGTTGAAATAGTTTTGATAATCTGTGAAAATACATTTCGCCTCCTTTAATGTGCGGTATCTTTCATTGAGATTAAAATTTTTAATTTCATATATAGTGTTATTCATTTGTGACTTGTGTGCGGCCTAGTTTCCATTTACATTTACTCTTTATGCCCGCATGTTCCGTGTGTTACCTCCCTGTTTCGAGTGAATTCACTTGATGAGTGTAATACCCGTGAGGATTGAATTTATGCTTTCTTTAATGTGTATCCGGTTTATATAAGTTTTTGACAAATCACACTTTGCATGTGCTCGCTCCCCCTCCCACATTTTAAGGTTTCAATTCTATGAGGTGCATTCTATAATGTTAATAATTTCGGACTTTTGTTTGAATTCGTTCAATTTGCTAATAATATGTATGTAATCCTTTCCACTATTGTCGGGCTTGTCGCATGTTGACTTGGGCATATTTTGAGGAAACCATGTAATGTTTGTGGGTATCATCCCTGAAAACCCTCACGAGACGACACTCGTCCACTAGGGTGACTAAGGGGTTTAACGGCTTATTGCATATGCTAAATGCAATCAAATCGCCCGCGAAAGTGGACTTTTGCTTTTACACCATACTTGTGTACTTATCCTGCTTTTGGTTTGCCTGTACTTCTTATTCCATCCTATTTCATTGCTAGGTACTAGCAATGTGTAAGTTAGGGGGTGTGATACGATGCAAATATTGCGTATTTCATCCCTCGAACCTACGCATTTTAGCCCCCTCGAGTATCTTATTCCCTATATTTATGCTCGTTAACCAGACAACCTCGGATTTCTATGTTAACATATTTTTCAGGGGATAATTGAGCTTTTATAGGTATTTGGATGCTAAGTGTGAAGTTCGAACTCATTCTGCTCGATTTTTGTACATGATTGCACGTTCAAGGGAAATTTAGTCCATTCACAATTTGGGCACCTGGCCCATCATCTTCATGAAAGTTGTATCCCTCCTCACAAGCTTCACATGGCCGTTAACGGTGCACAATTCTGATTCAGAACGAAGATGTTACGATAATTTTAGTGGATGGGAAATGCAAGCATCCCAAAGCAGCATGCAGGAGGCTCATACCTGCTTGATCGATCGATTGAACAAAGGGGTTGATCGATAGATCCTTCTTATTTTGCCAAATCGTGGGAGACAGTGGGCTGAATTTCTGAGCATCGATCGATCGAGCCTAGGGGATCGATCGATCGATCCCCTATTTTCTGTAAATATTTTGGGCTTTTCTTTTCTTTGCCCTTTTCTTTTCTAGTTTAATTCCACTTAGTATAAATAGCAATTTTGCTGTAAATATCAGATATTAAGGTTTATTAAGTTTTTAAATTAGATTTTAGAGAGTTGTAGGTTAGGGTTTGGGGGATTTGAGAGTTCTTCTTCTTCCTCTCTTGGTTTGACACCCTTTAGAGTTTGTAATTGGTACTTTCATCTTCCCTCTCCATTTAATATAGTTTTATTTCCATTATTCTTGCTTTGATAATTAGATTTACATGCTTTCATAATTAGGTTTATATGTTTTCTTTACTTGCTTTGTAGTGTAGATTTATCGCATTTATTTACCGCTTTCATTTATCGCATTTTTACCATGATTTCTAGATAATTTAAATTAGGTTGTGTTTGAATGGAACTCACTCGAGTTGACGCGTTGCTTTGCTTTGGTGATGGTGTTTACGGGTGTATTTCGGGTGTGTTGTCCTAGTTATTACGCCAAGGAGATTTAACGGGGAATATCATGTATATCTCGTGCTTACGACCTTGTGTGCGCAATTTCTGGAGTATTTGTTGACGCCAAAATCTTATTAGGCTTTTATGCAGATTTAGGGGCGTCACAACCCTTGATTTAATTAACTCGTCGACCCATGTATCCATTTTATACAAATTAACTCGGGTGAGGGATATTCGACGCAACCTATAGTTTTTACCGCTTTGTTAATCTAGTTTCAATATCGTCGCCTATATAAACATTTCCCTTTATGCATTTTTTCCTTTTTAGTTTGTAATCACCTTTTGTACTTTTACTTCGGAGCACTAAATTATATAAATTCTAACATCTTATCCCTGTGGATTTTTGATACCCGACTTATCGCTGTGCTTGCCTCGCAAGTGTAGTCGTAATTTAGGTTTATTTGTATTAAGTAAGCGAAACGAAAACAACGACTGTTCCCTTACACGCGCACACCTTTCGCACTCGATCACTCACCGTCAGCCAAGGGTTCCCTGATTTTCTAGGCCTTAACCAGCTCAGCAGTTTGGATCTCGCTAAGAGCAGGCTCTGAGTTCTTTGTCTTAATTTAAAAGAGAAAGAGAGAAAGATATGAGAAAAACATGCATTAACAGAGCATCAATGAGAATAACAAGATCTATGCCTACCTATATATTCCTCCCCATAAAAAATAATCACGAATCTCCCAGACCTCCACCCTTTAGTATGGGGAGGGAACTGCTAATTTCTGGCAATAAACCCCTCATGTCAGTAGTCCGTATGGGAATCAGGTAGGTTCACTACCAATACCCTATCATGACTTCCTGGCCTTAAGGTAAAGAAGGCCAGAGCTTGTTCGAAAGAAAGAATAGCAGAAGTAGATTTCAGCAAGCCCTAGATTGGTGCCATAGAGATGATTGATTCTATGCACACCATTGATAATTTTCCAAACATTTGGCGAGCACTATGCAGGAACTATATCAAAGTTTCTAAAAAAGTTCAAGAATAAATAATTTTTGGGGAAAAGTAAGACCCCCTTGGGACAACAAAAGAACATGAATCCAGTGACCGTCCCCAACGTCTCGGACATTATGAGGAATAGGGGCACATTCAATGTCCACCCAGTTTGAAATGTTATAAAATTTCCTAAACTCAGTTATCGACATATTGCCTATCTTTTCCATTAGAAAACAGAAACCCTAGTATCCAATATGAAGAAATTCCAGCAGAAAAAGAAAAAGAGGAAGTGAGAAGAACTTATGGAGTAAAAGTCAGCTTGAGGCGATGCAAATCACAACCAGGGACGATGAAGAGATAAGAAATAAGCTTAAAGATGGAAGACGAGACCAGGAAGTGAGAAAGCAACAGTGAAATCTTGGAGAAATCTAGAGAATGCGAAGAAATATGAAACGACGATTCAGGGAATGACCTCTCCGAAATTATTTAAACCTTTCTAATCACGACGAACAGGAAACAAGTCAATCTATCATCTAAGTCAGTTCGGGAAGGGCGCTTCAATCCCAGAGTGTTGCATGATTCACAAAAATTCCATTAAGGAAAATCATTTAAAATTATTGAGCCCAAATTTTGACCCAAAAATTTTAGGGGTAATTGTGGGTACCTAGATTTGTCACTTTGGCCCAGACGAGTAGCCCAAAGTCTAAAGGCCCCGTGCCTTAACCAATTCTGTTTTGACCCAGTCAGTTCCTAAAATCCCTCTTTAGAGATACTTTAGGGATTACAGGCTAACGTGGAGGAGTCCCACTCCTCCACTCTCCGAAATAACATGTATATATCAAACCCCTAGCCCGGGGCAAAGGGCATGCAATTTATAAACACTCCCCCGGAGTAAAGAGTAATAAAATACTGAGAGCACCACCGTGGACGTAGGCCTTCTTGTCGAACCACGTATATCTTGTGTTGTGTGATTGCCATTCTTTCAAGTTCTTTATTTATTTTGCTGATTGCTATTGTTTGTTATTTTGTGTTAAGTTTAATTTTCAAAATAATATACATTTTTTTTAACTCAGTGGAAAGTAACGTGTTTGGATCAGATTTCTTTATTGGTTTGGATAACATATATTTAGTTGTTTAAGTTTGTTAAATCTTAGTTTCAACTAGTATCATTTTGGTTTTAATTGTTATTTATCATATATATAATGTTGGGGAACAATGTTTTAAACTATATGGGTGTCTTGACAATCGTGCACATTATTACTATCAGTGTTGTTTTTATATAGCAATGGTTCCAATTTGCAGTTAAAGAATGGGAAAAAATGAAGCCCTTTGATCATTGTACGGTAGTGTTATTGTAATGGTACTATGTTTGTAGTTATAATGGCATCTGTTATGTGCATTGGAAAGCACCAAAGTAGATTAAAACCATGCCATTTGCAAGGGCGTACACCAGCTAGCATTGTTATGAAAAAATACCCACCTAAAAAAATGAGTATATTTTTATCTTTATTTTTTTCAATGTTGTTTGGAATTAAGTATTTCGTAATGAACCACACGCATACAATAGCTAGCATTGTAATGAAAAAATACCCACCTAAAAAATTAGTAGATTTTTTATCTTTATTTTTTTCAATATTGTTTGGAATTGAGTATTTCGTAACGAACCACACATCGTGTGATTAGGTACGAAACATTCCATAAGAATTACATATGAGTAGCGTTGTTGAAGTATTTTTTATTTCTTTTACACGGAGTGTAGTCTTATAAAGAAAGAAAACTGTCCAAATTTTCTAAATTGTTTACACGTATGTTGTAAAAAAAACATTATGACTTAAATTATAAATGATTCAATACTTCTAAAAAAAAATCCTTGTTCCTTTAGGCACGGGCATTCCTCTAGTGTGTGTGTATGTGTGCGTGTGTGTGTGTAAGAGTAATGGGCAATCCACTACCCATATGGCCAGATCGTGAGTCTGAATCTCACAACCCAATCTGAATATTAAGACTCTGTAAGAGTCATCTTTATAATTTCCCATTATATTTTTAAGTTTGGCATATTTCGTTACACCTCAACATCATCATGTACATTCTCAAGAGCTTCCATCAAAGACAAGTTAGCAACCGAAGCCAATAATCGAATATCAAAGAGTTGAGATCATCATTACAATCATTACAAAAGGTATATACATTTGATTTTGTGTAATCATTATGTTCAGTTATATTTTAAAAGTGTGTGAAAACATAAAATATTTTTTCAAAAGTTTTTAATCAAAAAATTCATTTTTAAAATGGCTCGTTAGAACGAGTTACAGATGGTGTTCGAATAACATTCCTTGTCTCATTTTATATCTGTAATAAACCCAATTAAATATACCTTTAGTCCCTCTAAAATTCAATAATTCCAAAGAAACCCTAAACTTTTACCAAATTACTACAATTCCACTAAAAGAAAAATTAAGTTAACCTATACTCACCTATATCAACTAGAACCCAGCTTTCACTCAAAGTTTGACCAAATGACTTATACTTTATCGAAATATCGTAAACCTATCGATTAAGTTTGATAAATTTCACATAAGCCACTAAATATTTACAAAATGACTTTAACGCCTTAAAATATAAACCAAAACTATCCAAGGACTCAAACCAAAAACCCAAACTTGTTTACACTTTCTAAGCCTACCTCGGTATGCTAATCGAGGTCAAACTTTTCTTTGTGGTTTTTGTTTAGGGCCGTAAGGATTTACAACAAATTCAGGAATCGGTTCCGGTGCGACATGTGAAGTGGGTGCACCGTCGAAACCTATTCCTTTCCTCTCACCAAACCCTAAAGTAGGGCCGAGGAACATCTTTTCCATCTTCTTAGATGTGTCCTCGATTTTCACCTTGACCTCCCGAGCTCTCTTGAGATATTTCTCGAGTTAAGATACAATGATTTCAAGTTTCTTACGAGTCTTCACAGATGCAAGGAGCTCATTCGTAAGACTAGAAACTTGATTGGTCAAGTCCCCTCCCTCTTTCTTAAAAACTCTCTCACTCTCTCTCTCTCTCCAAAAACTCTCTTTCTCTCCCAAAAACTCTCTCACATAGGACTCACTCTCGCTCATCTCTCCTAACTCCTTCTTTAGCGGTAGGATCCTAGTTGCTAACCTTTTGTTTTGTTTTTTTCAATTTTAAAGGACTCAACATATAACTCGGCGTACGCTCATTGGAGGCCACTCTATCTCTCACTAACCGCATCCTCACCATCAGTCACATCAATCTTAGTGTCAGGGTGTCCCTGTGGCAGGGCATCCTCAACGTCATGAGGTGCAGTGGATGTACTCACATGACTAGACATATATGCGATAAAATTACATTCATGCGATGATTCTTCTTCTGAATCCACTTACTCGACCTCGGTATTAACACTAAGGGTGGCATTTAAGGCATCTTTGCCTTGGCCTTGATGCTTTAGCCTAGTGGGGCACTCATATGCTTTGTGACCTCTCCCATCACACTCATAACACCACTATTCCTCTCTCTTTGGGATGTCTTTTTTATCTTTCTCAAATTTCTTGCCCATTTTATTTTTCTCAAAATTCTTCTTATCTTTAGGTGAACCATTATTTTTAAGTTTGATAAATTTCTTAAAACTATTAGCAAAGAGGGCTAAATCATCTAAGTCTACATCGTATTCGGACTCAGAATATACCTCCTCTCTCTTTTTAGACACCTCCTATCTCTTTCTAAACTGGGCCTTAAGTGCAATCCCCTTTTCTTTTAATTTAATCATTTTGGGGAACATGTCGATTTCATAAGTTTGAAGGTCTCATATGAGTTCTTCTAACCTAAGTGTATCTAAGATCCCTAAAATGTTAAGCACGATGAATTTTGGAATAAATTGGATAGGGAGTGGTATTAAAATCGTTTTAACAACACGAGTTTCGAGAATTTTCTCACCTAAGCTGAAACATGAGTTGATAATATCAGACAATTTAGCATAAAACTCATGAAAAGTCTCAAATTCAATCATTTTAAGTGTTTCAAATTAGGTAGTGAGATTTTACAATTTAGACGCCTTAATAGCGTTAGTGCCCTCGTGTGTAAGCTATAGGACGTCCCATGACTCTTTTGACATGGTGCATGTCATTATACGACGGACCTCGTCGGATGTGATGACTCCAGAAACAACATTTATGTCTTTAGAATTAAATTCACTCCATTTAAATTCATTTTCAACCCAAAGAGAGACAAGTTTTGGGTCGGTATCAATACCCTCTGTGATTGTGAGTGGTGTTTACCCTCTTTCACATATAAGCCAAACTCTTTCAATAATAGATTTTAATGTGGATCTCCTTCTGGATTTCCCGTAGGCATAGTTGGATCCATTGAAAATTGGCATCCTAGTATATAAGTTATCCATTTGAACTTAGTTTTTTCAAAATCAAATTTTCAAAAAAATTGATATCACAAATTTTTTTTGGGAAAATCAATTACACGGTAAAGTTGTATACCAATTTTAGAGTGCACAACGGTCCAATGTCTTTAACTTATTTAATCAGATGACAACTCACACTAGTTTTAATTCCTTTAAACCCTAGAACATGCAACTGTGTGATTTAAAGTGTAAAACAAACTACCATGCATTCAACCCAAGCAAGACATGATTCATGAAAAATCCCCTTCGGGGTAAAACTTTTCTATTTCACTTATACAATTCACAAATCGCAACTTACAAATCTATAAGTGAATGACAATGTTTTCAGATGAATCTCCCATGGGTGACATTCGTCTTCCTTCATCAATGATTCCCCCTAGAACCACCAGATCAGCAGTGGAGATGCCTTCTCCACAAGACTAACTCAGGTATGAAACTATGTGAGGGTTTCAAAGTGATTCACAATAATATTTGGGAGGTGATGTATAAATCAAAAGGGTGTTTCGCCTTTTAAAAAGGTGAGACTTTATGCAGTAATTCTGTAGAAATCGAAGTTTTAAAAATCTTGAAAACAAACTACGTAAAGAAGGTATTTATAGGCGAACACAAAATTCGAGACGGTGTCAACCGTTCGAATGAGATCAGCTCATCGTTAGAACTAAATCGAGTCTCGTTCAAAAGATAAGCCTTTATCACTAGAATGGATTTCAAACATCCTTCTAGCAAGTTGAAATTGCACACCATCGTTCGATATACATTTTTGAACGAGTTTGCTACGCTTGTTGGAACGAGATTGTCATCTCGTTAGAACGGTGCAAGCGAGAAAATAATTTTTTCAAATAAAACCATCCTCTCTTTTTTAATAAAAAATATATTAAAATAAGTCCTAATATAATTGCGAAAAACTACGAACTCCAAAACATAAAATAAACCATTATTAAGTGAAGTCGCGGAGAACGTTGAAGATGAAAGTGGAGCGTAATGAAGATGTCGTGGTGTGCGTTGGAGATGCATGTTGTCGAATATTTGGATCTTTGAAGTCATGGATGATCATGGAGACGTTAGTGATGTAGCATGATAAGCCATAAGAAATGTAATATAGAAACTACGGACAAGTCCTAGATACTAGGGGCAATGTCAAAAAGATGCCCTTACATACACACTCATCCAAGGAGGAAATAATCAAACTGAATCGATAAAGGAGATTTGGTCAGATTGTGAGTGGGGCACTTTCACAAAAGACTGATCATATTCCTCTTCCTCTTATCTGGATGCGTTGGATTAAAACAAAATCATCTTTATACTCATTCATTCTCATTCATTAATAATATTTAGTTAATTCAAAATAAACGGTTACATAGGTGTTTATAAGAATCCACTCAAGGGGAAATATATAAATGATGGCATGGGCTTAGTTCTCCTAGACATGACATTACTATTATAACTAACCTAATTTGTACTACTCTAGAACATTCTAAACAAATGTTCATTTATTATAAAAATAGTAAAGCAATAAAAAGGGCAAGTAAGGACAATTAAAATAAACTACCATCATTGTCTCAACCTTAAGCGCGTACCATGCATGTATCACGCAGACACCGCGGATGAACATCTCAATCATACACATCATTCTTTCCTGATGAGAGTGATGGGGATTAACATTATAAAAACTTTTCTGTCAAATATTTTTAATTGATCGTGTTTCAGAAAGTAAAGAAAAATAACTTTATCTAATGAATAGATTTAGAGTTCCCATCATGATACCTTTGCGGATCTTGTAGGTGATCTAATTTAGGTGGAGACTGGATATAGCTCAGTATAACATAACATAGTTCTAGATAGAATAGAATAAAGGTCATTTAAAAGTAAAACTTATGCAAACACAAAGAGTTAAATAATTCGAGGGGTTTATTGCAAAAATTTCATATTTTATTTCTTTGAACGTTACAAAAATATTTACAAATCAAAGTAAATAACATTCATCGGAGTCAATAATTTTCAAAAACTTCAACCTTAGAGAAATTAATCCAATATTAAGTAACTCTAATCATATTCTTTCTCAATTTAATGAAACTTCTTGAAGTAACATAGCATAATATTTACACAAACAAACGAATATGCCTATGAATGCAAACCCTAACTAAGGTTTCAATCATAGTCTCTCTATTTTTCATCTCATCCCCAAAATGATGATCGTAATAATTAGTACATTAGTTCTAGGGATGATTTTCATATTAAAAATATTAGGAATAAAAGAGAGACGTACATAGAAAGAAAAAAATAACAATTTGGCCATCGTATGCATCCCTTGATAGCTTCTAGTTTGGGAATAACACCGTTATAATTCTCAAAATCATGAAAGAACCAAACAAAATATCTAATCAATATATATAATTCACACCTTTAACCATAATAATATCTAATCGTGGTCCTTCAACATGAACAATTAAAGTCGAAACATATCATCCAAAATAAATGTGTTATATCCAATACAAACCATGAAAAATCTAGGCAATGGGTTATATACAAATGAAATAGTTATCAAAATAATGACTTTTATAAAAAGAAAAAAAGACACGGCCACATCAACAGTACAAAAAGGCTGACAAAGGTGAGGTCAACTGTTATAAATATGGAAAAACTGGTCATTACAAATCAGAATGTAAATAAAAAAAATTAATAAACTATAACTCTCCTCTGAAGTAACACAGGAAATATACAAAATTCTTTAGCTTAAAAATACTTCTAGTGAAAATGAACAAAGTACTGATTATGAATCATCAACTGGTCACCAATCAAGTTGAACTCCAGTTCTCCCGACATGGAATTACGTTGCAAATATAATTATTAAAAAGCAATTAATGTTCTCACCAAAACAAGAAAAATGAGAAGAATTATTAATTTATCTAATTGGAAATATAGAAAATCAAGAATTAAAATCACAATATCTTATAAAATTACAAAAATTGTTAAAACTAAAGAAGAAAGAAATCTAAATATGCAGAATAAACTAAGCCTAGAAAATATATTATAAAGATTTAACAAGTCCAGCAAAGATGTTACACTTCAATATTTCCAACAAGAAGTCAACCTAATTAAACAATATAACAAAAATGAAAAATGAAAAATGAAAAATGAAAAATGAAAAATGAAAAATAAAGAGTTAAAACAAGATGCCACTATCTTGAAAGTAGATCAAACCTTTCACAGTCAACAAGTCCTCTCCTCGTATGAAAATGAAACAGAACTTGAGTTATCTTCCAAAAATCAACAAATATAAAAAAATATTGAAGAATCTGACCATCAACTAAATATCATAAAAAAAATTAGGTTACAAAAATGTGAATGAGAGATATCTATAATAATTAACAAAGAATATAAGATAAAATTTATAAAACTAATTGACTCCGGTGTAAATTTAAATTACATATAAGAAGGTTTAATCCCAATGAAATATTATCACAAAACATCTTAACAATTAGACTCTGGTAATGGAAGTAAAATGAAAATTAATTACCAATTACCTAAAGCATATGTTTCTCAAAATAGTATTTATTACAAAACCGCTTTTGTCCTTGTAAAAAATATCACCTAAAAAATAATTTTAGTAATTCATTTCCTTTGCCTTTTATATCCATTTACATCTAGTGGTAATGGAATATCTATGACACCCCTCCTATTCTAATCATGGGTGATCAGTCAATTATTAAATTAAACAGGAATCATTAATGGTGTCATTCTTAGCATCACTGTCGAATTTTAAATTAATTACTAATACCCAAATAACCCAGTGCCAAAATATTAATCTTACTTATTATCATGCAATAAATAAAAGAAGAAATATATCATTCACCATTTCCATGCACATAACAATGAATAATACGACAATGAAATTAGTAAATAACTGAGTCTGGAATAACACTCTAGAGAAAATCTAAATACAGTCATCTATGAGTAAAGTCTAAATCAATACTGGAAATAAACGGAAATACAAAGTCTTTGAAAATAGTAATCCAACTATGACTGGGCGACATGCCCGACTGAGATAAATGAATATAGATATGAACTGAAAAAAAGTAGAGGTGTCTAATAACAACATCATGCAACCTCCAAAGCAGTTGCAGCACGTCAAATAGGGAAAACTAATGTCTGACGTCCATGTGACTGAGCACCTAAAATGGTTTTTACAAAAAAGATTTGAAATATGTCAAAGCCCAAGTAAAACAATTGGAAAAAGTTTAGCAACTGTTTAAAATGAGAAAAGATAAGATATTAAATACATGTTAGTACCATGTGCCCTCATTTAAGATCCTCACCCCTCAACTAGTGTGCACGCCTAACGTACTACTCTAACTCACCTAGTTATGCTACCCACCTAACTAGTCTGGCTTACATCCCTTCGCATCTAATCAATTATAGTGCCCACCTCTATTGCCCATACAATACATTACTACATTTTCCCAATTCTGAATAGTCATTATGAATTTCTACTAAATGATATAGTTCTCGTATACTTTGGTTAATTTAGATATCACTATCTATCAATTACTAATTTAGTTCTCATACACTTGAATAATTTAGATATCACAATCTATCTTATCTACTAACAGACTCGTATAATAATCAATCACACGTACATATATACATCACTATTATCATATATACGTATACAACACCCCTAGGTCGAGACCTACAGTGTGGGCATACTCTGCTATCAAGTCCCAGTACATCACATACTATATAAGGACACTGGATCGGATAATCTCCATCAAACCATAAATCAAATCACATAATATTAGAGGCGAACATAGCTCTAAGCCTTTGGGATATGCTCATACCTAACGCACCCAAATGACCGGTCACACCATCATTCACACAAGTGGTGATCAATCCCTAAGGCCTTTGTCCTGAGGTACAAGTCAATATTTCCCCAAATTGGCTTATCAGAATAAGACTAACCACCACATGAAACCTCCCGTGATAGCAAGTAGCCTAGGTATGATTACACATTCAAATCAAACAATCGGTATACATACCACCCATATATATATATATGTAATGTCATCATAGGTATACACATAACCTATATCATATGACCCTTACGTAGTATAGTAGCTCTCGAACATTTTACGTATCGTAATACTTCACATAGTAAATTCTCGAGTGTTTTTCAATCTCAAATGGTTGTTAAGTGTCCCTTAAGTAAATTCAGTAGGCAATCCCACTCAAGGCCTACTGGTCTTGGTCCTACTTTCCCCTAATTTACCAAAATAAGAAATCAATATCCAAATAATATTCAATTACCCATTAAGCTAAGTCAATTATTAGTCTGGAACCCTCCTTGTGCGACCAACCTCAAACCCAAATTAGCCTACTGGTAATTAGAATATCCCTTAATAGAATCTTACTATTAATTCAAGGGTCGATCCAAACATTTTTCGTGAGTTCTATGTAAAAAAAGGGACAAATTATGCAATTCTAGAAAACCGAATCAATTCGGCCTTAGTCCGAATCAGTTCTCTTTTCAAATTGTTTTGCCTGTAACAGGTCTTGTTATCTTCACTAATAGCAGTTACGGGATTCACCATTTTTAACCTTAAAACCTTAATGATTCATTCCCAATCTACAAACCAAGCATGTTAAACATTACACTAACATATATACATGATTTCTAACATATTGGAATCATTAAATCCTCAAAGAACATCTTTAAATTTAATTAATTCAAGTTTAATTCTCTAAAAATCCTAGTTTTTCATTTTTGTCCAAGAACTTCCATATAACTCCAAATATCTTCATAATTTCGTGAAACTACATCATTAACTCATCATTCAAGCATAAGGGGTCAAGTTTATCACAATTTCCTACCCAAGAACAAGATATATATCTTCCAAATTTAGCCAAAATTCATGAAATCATTAATTTGATCATCCTACTCTAACATGGATTGTATATCAAATCATAAATAGCGAGATAAATGAAAAACAACCTTAATACTAGAAGACTTTTATTTACAAGGGTAATAATAAATAGTTATAAGTTGAGTAAATTCCGAACAAACTTATTGTACATAACTCTTTTCGAAAAACACAAGATGTGTTGTAAAACCTTTTTCAGAATGTATGGATTAAATTCGATAGTTGATTACCTTAATTTTAATTTTTAATAAACATCTACTATCTTTACCATGTAGTCCCAATCACAATAAAAAATAAGAACATTCACAGGAATAGACACGGGAATTTTTAACGTGGTAAAACCTTTAAACAAGGGAAGCATCTACGGTGCCCTCTACGGCACAAAATAAAAAATCCACTAGAATAAAAATCAGGTTACAACACTTAAGCAAACCACAAAGACCCTAACCTAAGTTCAGAATGTACCTACATGAGATTCTCCACTCCAAAGGTATTCTGACTTGGAACTTGATCCTTTCTTGCTGCTTCTTTATCTTTTCCTTGATTTCCTTCTCTTTAAATTAAGATTCCAGAAACTCTTTCAAGTACAAGATTCTCAAATAGAACCACAGTGTCTAAGTGTTCGTGTGAGTTAGTGTTTATGATGGGTTACTACATGAAAACATGCAACTCACCCTCTCAAGATTTATACAAACTTTCCTAACAAATTAAAATAGTTCTAATATGAAAGTTATTTTTGAATCTTGATTTCTCAAGCAAAGACTTCTTGATCTTTTATATAACCACGGATCTCAAGGATACCTTTCTCGAAAGACGGTTCAAGGTCTTATACAATTTTTGGGTTTTGAATTTATAAACCTCCAATTGAAAATCCAACTAGACTAGAAGTCTACATTATCAAATAAAATTCAGACTTAACATGCAAGGACTGAACAAGTTTTGATCTAAAACTTTTCTTTTTAGATATGATTGCTTTTAAAACTTTAGCACGAGTTCGTTTGTGTTCCTATTATTTTTGTACACCAGTATTTCATAAAATATGAAATCAAAACTTGGAAACATACACAACTCACTAGATCTAAAAATTATTTTTGAAACCTAAAATTTTATTTCAAAAACTAGTTGAAACAGATTAGATCTAAGAAATCAGATCTAAAAAGAAAATAGAAAATATACGTGAGATGTTCTCATTTAGAAAGACTCAGTTTCAATAATGAAACTTAAATATTACTTAGAGTTGAGTTTTGAGAGAATCAACGTATTTGAACATGTCTTCAAACGAAGAACAAAAAACTAACAAAACAGAAACCCTATAAAGATCTAACTCTCAAAAGATGGGTTTTCTGATGTATGGGACTTTTAGGTTTTAGTGTTTGGTTAGGGAGAAATATCACAGAGGTTTGGATCTATGAAGAAACTAGGGTTTTCTCTTTCTCTCCTTTTTTTCTCTCCTCTCCCTTCTCTCTCTTCTCTCTGCTCTCTCATTTCTCTCAGGTTTAACGAATTGGAAAAAATCTCAAAATTTTGAGGCTTGGTCTCCTTTTATATTGAGCGAAGAATGATCGAGAACATCAACATCAATCCAACGGTTGAGATCAAGTCTAACTGGTTTGAATTCGATCCAAAGGTTCATCACAAGCGGTGGTTTAAACTAACACAGATTGGTTACGGCTTGGGTCACACGGATTGACTCTAAACACATGTAGAGCATTGATGAAGATGATGCAAGGGCAGAGATTGACCTACCAATTTGTGTCTAAGAGAAAACACACATTACATCGTTGGAAAGCCAACACGTGTACGTACAAGATGGAATAACAAACTCCTGTTTGAAACTAATTACAAGGCACACCTCCAACTCTCTAGCGCTTTCAAACTCTGCCCAGCTAAACAATCAGCAAAGAAAACAAGTTTCAACAATTCCATTTTAACCCACAAAACTTTTAAAACCAATTTTTAATTAATTCAAAAATCATTTTAAAAATGTTTAAAAATATATAAAATGATTTGTTTGGAATTAAATTGATTTTAAAATGATTTCAAGTGATGATAAACCTGTAACACCCCGTACTTTTGTGCATTTAATATTTAATTAATTCGGGATTTTAAATTACTGTTGTGTTGTAATTTTAATTGAATTAATTATGACAATATATATATTTAAATATTAATCGAGGAGTAAATGGTTAATGTTTAGAGAAATTTATTTACTAAGTGAATAGTAATAATTTAATTACGTCATTTCGGGTATTAATGACGGGGTATGCACTTATTCCAGCCAGGAGTCGGTATAGACTTAATGGGGTGTGAGATAAGGATTTTTATAAATTAATTCGGATGTCAATTCTGACTGCGCGGTTGAGTCCGGATGGGTCGAGTTAGTCAGAAAAGAGTACCCGGGGGTAGTAATTGGGTCTCGGGGTATTTGTGGGCATAGCCGGGCCCACACGGGGTGAGTTGGGCCACTTTAATTAAGCCCATTAGGTGAAAAACGGGATTAAGGGTTTTTAACCTAATGGGGAGATTAGAAAATCAGCAGCCATCAAATTATAAACCTAGGGTTTGAGAGGGGATTTGGGGAAAAACAAATCAAGAGCAAATTTGGAGGTGTTTGGAGCCAAATTGAGGGACTACGCCAACGGATCAGACACTACGAACACTTTTAGGCAAGTGGTAAACTATTTTGATTCTTAAATCATGATAATCAATTCATATCATAGTGATGTGGGTATGAAAATCCGTTTTTGGGTGTAAATGGGTACAAATTGGGGTTTTTGTTTTTGAAACACTTGAATGAGATTCAAAGTAAGATTTAGATGGGTGATTGATATCTGAATATGTATATATGATTTGGACGAAAATTTCAGAACATAAAAGAGTGGAAATTAAATCTGGAATTTGGGATTTAAAACAGATAACTAAATTTTATGGTGTAAGACCCATTTCGAAAATTATGAGATAATTAGAGAAGTTGATTATCTTAATGGTCTCTATGATTGGATAGGATGTGGATTAACCATGTGTAGATGATGGAATGATGTAATTAGAGGTTTAAATTCTGGTTTAGAAACCTTGAGGTTCGTTAATGGTGGAAAATGAGGGGGAGGCAGACCTGTAACGAAGGGGTCGATCGATCGATCGGAGGCATCGATCGATCGATGGTGGGAAATTTTGCCCAGTTCGGCCTGCGTGAGTTATAAGGGGAAATTAATTTATAAATTAAGTTTACATATATTTATTAGTGATAAAAAAATTATGAAACAAATATTCCTAGTAATTATGGGAAAGAGTAATTGGGACTAGGATGAATTTATGTGGGACATTTAATGGATAAAATTGAGAGACTTTATTCCAAAATAGTGATGTACGGATCAAGTGACTAAATCCGGGTATATTGGTAAAGCGACCCAAGGTAGTGAATTAAGTTTGGAGATAAACTAAATAATTTTGAGTCGGGATATAGACTCGGGAAATATTAAGTTACGGGCCAAGTAAGTGAGTCCGAGGACAACGGTTGAGTGACACCAAGTTATTAAATTAATAAGAGTGATAATTAATTTAAAAAGAGTCGGATTGTAGACTCGGGTAGAATTAAATTAATAAAGGTGTTAATTAGTTTAATTAAAGTCGGATTGTAGACTCAGGTAGAATTAAATTAATAAAGGTGTTAATTAGTTTAATTAAAGTCGGATTGTAGACTCGGGTATGATTAAATTAAGGGGTGGGATAATTAGTTTAATCAGGATCGGATTGTAGACTCGTGAAGGGTACTTATTAATTAATGTGATAATTAATTATATTAGAGTCGGACCACAGACTCGGAATTTGGGTTGATTAATTAATTTGTTAGCTAATTTGATTAGAGTCGGGTGATAGACTCGGGGAGGTATTAAATTAAAATGTGTGTTAATTAATTTAAGGAGAGTTGGACCATAGACTCGGGGAAAGTATTATATTAATTAAGGTGTGAATTAATTATATTAGAGTCGGACCATAGACTCGGAAAGAGGATAAGTTATTAAGTGAGAAAATTAATTACATTTGAGTCGGGCCACAGACTCAAAAACTTACAGGCAGTGTATGGGATTTTGAGTACACGGTAAAGCCGGGGTTATTAATATATATATATATATATACGGTGTAGTGGTAGTATATATATATACTTATATGTATTGTGTGTGACATTAAATTACAGGCAGTGTGCGGGAGTTTGAGTACACGGTAAAAACCAGGGGTTCATAATATATATATATATACGGGTAGTGATAGTATATATATATGTGTATATATTGTGTGTGATAGTAAATATCAGTGACTAGATATTTATTCAATTTAAATACTCTAATGCTATCAAGGGAGGTTGCGCGATGTGGGTGAATCCCCTAGCTTGAGGAGTAGGGCGACTATATCCCCAGCTCATAGCGTCCGGTATATATGGGTGAGAGATTTATCTCACTTTCAGGGAAGGAATATGACCTCCTCCACTTCGTTATATTTTAGTCTAAGTTGGTGAGCGATTCTAACTTGGGGAAACTAGGTTTTGAGAGCACACCTAGTGAGATAACATTTTAGAGGGAATCATCCGATGAGGGTATACTCGAAAGGATGGATACGCGTATGACATATGTGTGGATGTTAGTAAAGGTACGTATAATATAGTAGTAAATATTATATGTAGGGGATAATACAGTGCGTGATGTATTTACCTTATATAACTCGGGTTACAGTTATATGTTGTTAATTAATGATAAATTAATTAAGTTAATTATTGGTGGAAATAATACAATGTTTGACGTATGTACTTTATATAACTTGTGACACGGTTATATGTTATTATTTAAGAGGAATTAATTAAGTTAATGGTGAAATAACTTAAAATTCAAGAATCATTATACTCGGGTTAGAGTAGTATGGCAAGGGAAGGTTATACCAAGACTAGTTGGACGGGGTAGCACAACTGGGGGGGGGGGGGGGGGGGGGTTAAGGTAACCGGTAGGTGTGCACAATAGTGGAGGGGTGAGAATGTCCACAAGGGAGTGCGACACTAACTTAAATATGAAACGCATTCATGCATTTTAAATTACTGCAGTTAATTCACTTGCTAAATATTTTCAAAATGTTTTGGGTTCTAACCCTTGCTATAAAACTATTTTCAAAACCTTTTAGGTGTCCAGCCACAGGGACGCCATGATTGATATTCTATTCCAGGGACACGGAGCTGCGGAATATGTGGATGCTAGCAGGAGTTTGGATTAGACGCATCATTCATTCATTCCTAGAGTAGGAATCTTGTATCAGTTTCAGTTTTATTTAGGGCTTGTCGCTCAGACTTCTCGGTACAGTTTTCAGATGTTGAATATTTGTATTTGAATTATTTCTTTGGTGGCCGGTGATTTATTCGGCATGTTGTGTATTTATGATTCAGTTCTTTTTCATTCAGTTGTGTGAATGGTTTATATATTCCGCATGTACTGTTTTGGTTTTATTAAAAAGTTAAAATTGGCACCAGTTTTTGGAATACTAGGTGGTTAGTAAGTTTTAAAGGATGATCCAACTGGGATTCCTGTTTTAATTTGGTATAGGAATGATCACCCGGTATTTTATTAGGCGGGGTGTCACAATACCATTCAAGCACACAGGTAATATGTAGGATGTTGTTCAAGTGTCCTATTTGTGGTTTTAGGGTTAGAATTTACTTCCTGATTAGGCATAAATTCTTCCCATTTATCCCCTTAATTTAGATATTTTTATTGATCCACGTAATGTAATTCAAGTGGATTTATTTCATACCCTCGATATTGGCAAGTTTCTAATGAGTGCATCGAGTTTCGTGTGTTTATCAACTATGTTACAGGTATCCAGTGTTATAAGTCGAGTTCCATATCAAAAGCTTCAAAGAAACAAAAGAAGGCTTGGGTTCTGTAAAGATTGACAAAAAGGAACTGAACCCAAGGAAGCTAAAAAGAACCGAATCCCTTATAGGCAAAGCTTCTGTAAAGGATGTAAAATAGAACCGAACCGAAGCAATGAAAAAATGAACCGAATCCACCATGGAAAAACTTCCTGTGAAAAGACGAAAAGATGGAACCGAACCGAAGCAAGGAAATAACGAACCGATCCCATGCTCGAAGAGTTTCTGTAAAAGCTACACAAGATGGAACCGAACCGAACCCTTTACCCGGATCGGTTCTGTTATCGATTGTCTGAACTTATCCACTTGTAATGATTAGAGTTTTACTTGGTTCAAACTCTTGTATTTTCATAGTAAATAAATTGTAACTCCTCCCAAACGTAAAAAGGAGCTTCCAGGTCATTAAGGAAGTTTATTAATCCATTTTAGAGAAGAAGAATAACAAACCCTAATTACTTTCAAGTTACAATTCAAGTAAAATCATTGTAATTTCTGTTTTAATATTTATTCTAGTTGCTTGTTCATTACTAATTTCACCTTTCTTCATCTTCATTCATTAGTAAAAATGGTTTCTTTCATTCTAAACGAAGTTAATTCATGCGTAGCTAGGTTTAACATGTCCGGCTAGATTTAAAAGGTCGGGATGCATGAACTCAACCCGATGTGGTAGTTGCATGTGTATAAAATTAATCCTCTAAATTTAATGATTTATTACAACCGTATTGCGTACGAACGCGCTAATTATAGATCGTTAGATCTCGTGTGCTTCAGGGTAACCGGGATGCTTCAGAATATAATTTGAGTGTAACTATCGCAATGCCGATTTACTCATCCTCTGATTAAGTATGGTGCGGGTTTGAACCTCATATACGTAATGCTTGGGAGTATTAAATTTTGGGTCTAATTAATCACTTAAATTTATGATTAGTTTTATACCATCAATACATTAGGGTTGAGGGATTGTATTCCCGCCCTGTTTTCTTCATCATATAGTTCAAGTTTCAGTTCAATCATTATCAGTAATTTTAAGCCCTTATACTTTTGACTCACTTGAGTCTATATTGTATAAGTGTTCATCTAGTTTGGAAATTGTGACAAAATTATGTCCGTCCTAGAATCCAAAGAAACACAGAGATTAGTTTACAATTTCATTCATATATATTGTAGTGATCTAGATCTAATTACCAACACTCACACATAATAGAATGCATCATGTACATGTCATATTGCATATTTATGTGTGTACATATGTTGAGTATGTTTAAATCCCTAAATTTGATTTCTAAATATTTTTTTGGGATTTATAAACATTTTTTAATAAAGGTTTTATTAATTAAAACTTGATTTTAGAAGTTTGTGGGTTCAATCTCTAATTATGGATTAATGGGTTTATTGGCTCAAAGTTAGTTTGGGTAGAAACCAAAAGTGGCAGAGACTTCAGGGTTTGGTTGTAATTAATTTATGATGCGCGTTTTATATTGATATATTGGTTAACACCTGTTGCTTGTTGATTGGTGGGATTTGTGTTTCTTCACTGAGTATACAATCGCGTATTCTTACAGCCGTTGGATCAAACCTTATTAACGTCCTGCATGCTTTCTTTGGTAATCCCTGTGCATCCCTCTACAACCAATCAGGTGACTTTTAATCACCGCTTTCTGTGAGCCCTTGGATTTAAGTCAATCCATCTTGACTCAATCCTGACCCTTGTTTTTGAACCTGCTTATCGATCCTTCTTTTCGTCCTATAAAAAGGATCCTCATCTCAGTCGTCCAAGACTTTTGGCCAATTCATTCCTGAGAATAAAAAAGAGAGAGTAGAGAGAGAGAGAGAGAGAGAGACAGAGACAGAGAGAAGAGAAACCAGAAAGAGGGAGAGAGTTAGAAACCCTAACCCTTGTTCGTCAATCCTTTTTAAAACCAAACATACCTCTAAAACTCCTACATATCCAAAACACTACCCTGAGTGTTCTTGAGTTTTTTTAGAGATATTTGTGTTGATGTAACCTCTTGTTCATTTGATCTTGTTTCCAACTTAAATAGTTTACTTAGATCTAGTTTCTTCTTCATAGAAATTTTGAGATCTATGTTCTGCATGTTACATCACACTTAGATTTACATAGTTTATTTCTCATCTTGAGAAATATATTGTTGATTCGTTTCTGAAAATTGTTTTTATCTCTAAATCAACAATAAATGTTTTTTGTTTCAAGTTCTCTTAAAACTAAACCATTGACCTAGTTTGGAATCACACTTGGAGGTTTTCAATTTCGAAATCTTTTCAAAACTTTGAGATTGATTAAGATCTTGACTGTCTTCTAAGCAAGATATCCGTGGAATCTAGGATTTATTTAAAGGTCAAAAAGGGTTCAAAGTTTGTGAGAAGAGAGAAAAAGGAAAATCACTGCATATAGCCTTATATGTAATTTGCTAGGATTGTTTGTACTTAATAAGTGTGAGTGTGTGCATGCATGTGTTAGAGATAACCTCCACAAACACTTTCACACTACAACACGAAAAGTGTTGGTAATAAGATCTTGTGAACAAAAGTCGACGTAAAGGGCTGGAACAAATCAGAAGTTAACAAACTGGGAGAACAACATCTACAATCAGAACTGCAGAGAAGTTATAAGGACGCCAGAGGGTACATTCCTAAACTTATATAGGTATGAGTTGTATGCATGTTAGTTAAATAGTTTGTAACTCATAAATTTGTTTTAGTGGATTTTTTTTCATTTTACTCCGTAGAGGGAGTCGTGGATGTTTCCTCAATTGGTGAGGTTTTACCACGTAAAAAGTCGTGAACTTAATCTTTCTACATCTCCTCATCTCATTCTTGTTTGTACTGAGTTTAAAACTTGTTTAAACTATCTTATAAACCTGTTAGTCAAATCTTGAATAGATCTCGTACATACTGTTTTGTTAAACACATCTTGTGTTCAAATAGTTTTTGGTTTTCAAGAAAAGAGTTTCCTCAAATAACAGCTCGGAGTTACTTAAATAGTTTATTTTTAATAAACGGCTTTAGTAACCATATTCTCATAATTTAGGTAATTTAGAATAGTTGCATTCCATTTATACTTTGGTGCGTTAAATAAATATTTTCAAAATTGCATTTAGTTTTAGTCAATTCCCAAAACAGATCATCTTTTCCTTTTTCTTTAGAGTCAGAGTTAGGATTCCTTCGTCTGTCCAACGTCGTTACAACTCTGTTGTCCTATTTCCCTGAGGATCGATACCCGATTTTCGAATTATTACTTGAGGAACAGACTTGCACTTGAGCCTAGAGAGTACGCATTTTTGAGACACATTCTTAGTCACGTCAAATTTTTGGCGCCGTTGCGGGGGACTTAGGTAGACTTAGGATTAGATCAAGTCAATCTCAAACTTTGACCAAAAAAATTTCCAAAAATCAAAAAACATATAAAAATTTGAAAAAGCACAAAAATAGTCATCATCATCTCTCATAAGCCCATTAATGCAAAATTATGAACTCACTCCAACTCCCCATAATACTCCAATCCGCATTCACGAAAACCCGATAGGAGAGTACAACCCCGATAGCCCTCACACTCCCAACGATCAATAATTTTGGATTCCACCTCCCACACCGTCTCACTCAATTTCAAATAACACTCAGTTTTCCCTCTTAGGACACACTTCAGAGCACGCCCCAAGTATACCAAGTGAGGATACCGAGTCATTAAGAGAGAGAGAGACATGTCGCAACACGGTAGTGCAGTCGCCGGTGAGGAAGAGGCCCCGTACCGCCCATTGAGAGAAATATTATATCCCAAGTGTATTGTCACTCCGGGATGCATTATACTCCCATATAATGTAAGGCAATTTTGTTTCAAAAATGGAATGATCCAGATGCTCCCCCACTACCATGGGATGGATTGTGAAAAGCCATATATCCACACCAGGGAATTTGAGGATGTGTGTGAAACCCTCAATGATCAAACTTGGACACAAGAGGTCATCCGCCTCAAACTCTTCCCGTTCTTGCTAAAAAATAAGGCTAAGACCTGGCTATCGTCTTTACATCCAAGCTCGATTGCATCCTAGAATGAGCTACAATCTAAATTTCTCAAGAAATTCTTTCCTCCACATTGGACGAACTCCATCAAGGCTCAAATTCAAACATTCGGACAATTAGAAAATGAGTGATTCGATCGATGCTACGAGCATTTCAATGAGTTAATTACTTCATGCCCCCATCATGGATTGATAAAGGGAAAATCATTTCCTTTATCCATAATGGGCTGAACATTAATTCAAAGAAACTTGTTAAAACCATGTTTAATGGTCTGTTTGTCGACTTAGACGCCCATGATGCTGAGCTTCACCTGAGGTATGTCGTCGAGAATACCCAATCCTGGGATACATCTGACCCCAATGCTCAAAATCTAACTCGCCAAGTGACCACCACTCCATCGGCGTCCAGCCTATTTCATGTAGAAAAGAATTCTATGATGGACAGTCGACTCAATGTACTTGAGAAATGACTGGGAGACCTATGTGAGTTATATGAAAGAGGACCAACTAGATCCATCCAAAATCCCATCGAGAAGGTGTGTGCAATTTGTGAGGCGGGACATTCAACTGAGGAATGCCCAACTATACCTGCCTAGAAAGGGATGCTTCAAGAGCAAGTCAGTGGTATAGGAGGATTCAAGGGTAATTTTGGTTCACCGCATGAAAATTTTTACAACCCTTCATGGAAAAACCATCCCAGTTTTAGCTATGGGTAACAACATGCTGTGATGAATCCTAATTCACATGCTGCCCCTCCTCCACCACAACACTTTCAACAAGCTCCACACATGCAAGGACATGTGCAAGCACCACCACCTCAAGGAGCATATATCACTCCACCGCGAAGAAATCTCGAGGATACGATCAACCACTTTATCAATACCTGGAATGCAACTAATTCTAGGAATGAGCGCATGATCAACGACATAAATGCAAATATTTCAAAGATGCAATCATCGTGGAGTATCCAAGAGAAGGGAAAATTTCCAGCCAAGGGCCAAAGACCTCCCCAAGGTCAAACTAGTGTTAGATCCACTTCTACAAAACATCAGGAGCAATGTCAAGATGTGACCACTCTTCATAGTGAGAGAGTCGTTGATTTATCAACTCCCTCACATGACGCAACCAAAGATAAGGATATCTTGCCCAGCACAAAAGAGGCCGAAGATGTCCCCTTGAATGAGAGTGATAAAGAAGACACTAGTGAGCCCGAGGTAGTAGTGAAACCACCCACCGCGGCACTGTTTCCTCAAAGGTTGATTCCTTCCCATAAAGTAAACCCCCGTGATGAAGTGCTAGACATACTAAAGCAAGTAAAGCTAAATTCACCATTCCTCGATGCTATTAAGAAAATTCAATCTTATGCAAAAGTCATCAAAGACTTGTTGACGGTAAAAAGGAGGATGAAGGTAAAGAAAAATGTCTTTCTATCACAGAACGTGAGCTCCATTCTACTTAATGATCTTCCACCAAAATTTAAAGATCCCGATGCACCCACCATTTCCTGGATCATTGGAGAAAATAAAATCGAAAAAGCCTTACTTGATTTGGGAGCAAGTGTCAATATCCTCCCTTACGCCATCTATAGGAAACTTGATCTGGGCAACTTGAAGCCCACAAAGATCACTCTCCAATTAGCCAATCGAATCGTGAAGATCCCAAGAGGTATAGTTGAGGACATGATCGTCCAAGTTGACACTTTCTACTTCCCGGTAGACTTTGTCATTTGGGACACGGAGCCCTCCTTCGCCTCGATCAATCATGTTCCCATCATTCTTGGGTGCCCATTCTTAGCTACGGCTAATGCAATTATCAATACTCTAAATGGGCAGATGCAACTCACCTTTGGTAACATGACCTTAGAGACTAACATCTTTCATATAGCCCAACATACAGGGGAAGAAGATGATATTCACGCGGTGAGCCTAATCAACGAGATCATAGAGGAGTATTATGAGGAAAATTATTATGAAGATGCCCTAGGGCATTATTTAGTGTCGAGCCACGAGAGTTAGGGGACGTACACCAAATTTGAGAGGGAGGTTGAGTAATTAAGAGAGTTACTTAATGAGACAGCGTCGGACGAGGACGCGAGAGATGTGAATTGGGTTTCTCGATTCGAGGAGTTACCGCCGAGAGAGACACGCATGGTTACCTCCAGCGAAAAATTTCCAACCCTCAAATTGAAGAGACTACCCTCCCATATTAAATATGCATACCTAGGAGAGGATGAGACATTTCCTATTTTTGTCTCCTCTAGCCTAGACGAAGAGAAGGAGGGGAAACTGTTAGAGATTCTGAGAAAGCACCAAAGTGCTTTCGGTTGGTGTATTGCTGATTTGACAGGGATAAGTCCTTTGATTTGCACCCACAAGATCCATCTCGAAGAGGATTCCAAGCCCTCTAGAGAAATGCAAGAAAGGCCAAACCCCAATATGAAAGAAGTAGTGAGAACCGAAATAATTAAGCTATTGGATGCCGGGATTATCTACCCAATCTCGGATAGCAAGTGGGTGAGACCTATTAAAGTTGTCCCAAAGAAGTCGGGTATGAGAGTGATTAAAAATGCTAAGGGAGAGCTAGTTCCCCAATGTACCACCACCGGGTGGCGCATTTGCATTGATTACCGAAAACTCAATACGGGAACTAGGAAAGACCATTTCCCTTTGCCATTCATGGATCAGATGCTTGAGAGAGTAGCGGGCCACCCTTACTATTGCTTCCTTGATGGTTATTCCGGATATAACCAAATTGAGATATATGTACTTGACCAGGAGAAAATGACCTTCACTTGTCCCTTTGGTACATTTGCCTACAAACGAATGACATTCGGCTTGTCTAATGTACCCGGGACCTTTCAAAGGTGCATGTTGAGTCTATTTAGCGATATGGTTGAGAGAGGACTTGAAATGTTCATGGACGATTTTAGCCTTTTTGGCACCTCTTTCGATCTTTGTGTAGAAAAACTGGAAAAGGAACTTGCCCGGTGTGTGGAAAAGAACTTAGTGCTAAACTGGGAGAAATGACATTTTATGGTCATTAGGGGAATAGTTCTTAGCCACATAGTTTCATCTAAGGGTATTGAAGTTGGTAGAGCTAAGATAGATGTCATAGATGATCTTCCCCTATCAAAATCGCTCAAAGACGTGCGCTCCTTCTTGGGCCACGCGGGGTTTTATCGAAGGTTCATTAAGGACTTTAGCGCCATCGCCTGGCCCTTAAGCAACCTACTCATGAAGGACACCCCATTTGAGTGGACGAAAGCATGCCATAGCGCTTTTGAAAAACTGAAAACCATGCTTGTGTCCGCTCCCATCATGCAAGTTCTGGATTGGTCCTTACCATTCGAACTTATGTGTGACGCTAGCGACTATGCGATAGGGAATGTTTTGGGCCAAAGAAAAGACAAACAAACTCATGTCATCTACTACGCTAGACGGACTCTTACCGGACCACAACTCAATTACTGTACCACTGAGAAGGAGTTGCTAGCAGTAGTGTTCGCTCTTGATAAATTTCTATCATATCTTATTGGTTCTCCAATCACTTGCTTCACCGACCACGTGGCATTGAAATACCTACTTGTAAAGAAAGACGCAAAGCCGCGCCTCATAAGGTGGATCCTACTCCTATAAGAGTTTAATCTCTCCATTAAAGATAAGAAGGGAGTATAAAACGTCGTTACCGACCACTTATCAAGGCTTTTGACTGACGTACCTAGTGCTCCAATACCCATAGACAAATACTTCCCGGATGAGAAACTCTTTGTTACCTCTTCTTTGTCCTGGTTTGCGGATATAGTGAATTATCTCATCACGGGAGCCATCCCTCCCGATTGGACACCGTAAGATAAGAAGAGGTTCATTACTTGGTCGCGCATGTTTTTCTATAATGATTCGTTCCTGTTTAAATATTACACTGACTAAATCATCCGATGTTGTGTACCGAATGACGAAATCCCTAAAGTCATCCAATTATGTCATTCGGAAGCTTGTGGAGGTCACATTTCGATGAAAAAAATGGTCGCTAAGATCCTTTAATGCGGTCTCTATTGGCCCACAATCTTCGGGGATATGAATAACTGTTGCAAATCTTACAATAGGTGTCAAAGGATGGGGGCGATCACCCGACGAGACATGATGCCATTAACCCCAATACTCATTATTGAGATCTTTAACTGTTGGGGTATTGACTTCTTGGTCCCTTTTCCCCCATCTTTTGGTTTCCTATACATCCTTGTCGCGGTAGACAACGTTTCTAAATGGGTGGAAGCTATATCTACCAAGACCAATGACAATAAAGTGGTGATAAGGTTCCTATAGGAATACATATTTTCCCGCTTCGGTGCTCCAAAAGCGATAATCAGTGATAATGGCACGCACTTTTGCAACAGTCCATTCGAGAAGCTCATGAGAAAGTATGGGGTCGTTCACAAGGTTGGAACAACCTGTCACCCACAAACGAATGGAAAGGCCAAACTAATGAATCGGGAGATCAAGAACATTCTCGACAAGACCGTCAATCCTACCCGAAAAGATTGGTCACTTAGATTGAACGATTCTCTATGGGCCTATCGTACCGCATACAAAAATCTGCTCGTCATGTCCCCATTCCGCTTTGTGTATGGAAAACATTTCCAACTTCCCGTGGTATTAGAGCACAAGGCGTATTGGGCAATTAAGAAGCTGAATTATGACATGGATAGAGCCGGTGAAGCTCGCAAGCTTCAATTAAATGAGTAAGAAGAGATACGCAATGATGCGTATGAGAAAGCAAAAATTTCCAAAAAACGGATGAAACTCCGTCACGATAACATCATTCGACGCAAAGAGTTTCTTCCCGGACAAAAAGTGCTTCTCTATAATGTGACACCCCGACTAATTAAATACCGGGTAGCTACTCCTTTATTCAAATTAATACAAAATGTCGAGTTGGTTCAGTTTATAGCATCACTATCGAAAACATTTTTTTTAACAATTACTAACCACCTAATATTTAAAAAGTGATTTGTCAATTTTAATTAAATTAAATTAACATACAACCAAATAATTTATGAAATACTAATACCACAACCACATCACAGTCGTAATAGAATAACAATGTAATATACTGAATCTGGAGGAATACTCCTCTAAATAATCCGAATACTGAATACAATCAAATACAAAATCCGAATTAGCAATTAATTAAATCCAAAACTGAAATAGAACTGAGTAAATAAGATGTCTCTAAAATAAAAGGGGTGACATGCCATATAGATGAATAAATCTGAAATGGAGTCAAAGTAGAAAGTGGAGGCGTCTACTATCGAGGTCTTGTAACTTCCACAGCAGCTACAGTACGTCAATGGCATGGGACTTCTAAGCTTGGTGTCCTTGTGGATGGGCACCTAAAAGGTTTTTACAAGAAAATAGATTAAAAAAGAAAACGGGTCAGAGCCCGATTGTGAAAATAGTTTAAAATATAGCAAGTGTTTAATATCATTAAACAGTGAATATAAAATGCATGATGGTGTGTGCACTCATATGAGTTCCTCACCTCTCAACTAATTGTGCACACCTATCGTACCCGTAACCGTACCCGTTTTAGCTATTCTACTATCTAACTATTCCAATCCATAACCTGACGTTACTTTACAATTCAAAGTCTGATTCCCAACATCTTAATATAAACTGAAAGTCTTATTGTTATTACTCAGAATTAGTTATAATAATTTATAAGGATTTCTCCATCTTTAACTCCACTAAAAATGTTACAATTATTCACACTTACACCTTAATAAACAGTTAATTTCAATTCTCAGTATAATAATCTCATCACAATTATACAATAATGTAACCCCTAGGCTAAGCTGCGGTGCACACATACTTTGCTATCGAATCCCGGTACATCATGTACATGAGGACCACGTATTCCGAATCTCTCAGGAATCGTTTCAATAAGAAACAATCACATATAATGGAGGCGAACATAGCTCACATACCCATGGGTCATGCACATACCTACGCTTCCATGGTCAGTTGACTTATTAACTCACCAATAAGTCATTTTTTGATTTATGTCCTTGAGGTACCAATATAAATCCCCCCGTAGGCACACAAAGATTAGATGGACCTGATCAAAATCCGACCTCCCCTGATAGCAAGTATGGTAGGTATGTTATAAACATATAAGTCCATACACTAAGCATTCACACATCTTAGATATCTTATAATAATAATAGAGGTATATTTTATATTCTTATACCGTCATTAAATGTTGTGCATTTACAAGCTCCCGGATAATATACAATATAGATCGTCAACACTTCTCACGTCGTAAATTCGAGTACTTACAACCTAACCCATAGTAGTTACCAGGCCTTTATATAAAATTTCAGGTTTTAATCCTTGATGTGCTCCAATCTCACAATTATTCCCACTAATAAACAAGGGAAAAATCACACTTAATTAAATAAGCCAATGGAAAGTTCGAAACTAAAATCGGCCAAACAAGGTCATTCTGTCAACTCGTTAGAAATCTCGTTCGAACGAGGTGGTTCGAATGAATGTCGTTCGAACGAAGGGCTTCGAAGGAACTCGTTAAAAGGGGTACTGGAATCTCGTTAGAAGCTCGTTCGAACGAGGTCGTTTGAACGACCTGGGTTGGTCTTCTAACGAGATGGCAGAGAATGCCCGGAATTTCCCCAACTTCGTTTTTCAACAAATTCATTTCTCCAAATCCATCCTATGTTCATACAAATTAAGTTTTTATATATTTAAACTACTCTAAGTCACCCTAGGACACTTCTTAACATATTTTTGGGGTCAAATCTTACTAATCAACATGTAATAACCATAAATTCCCAAATCTTTCCCCAAACCCTATGAACATTAACCCATAATTTTATTGTACATAAATACTCATCATAAATCCATTTTCAAAACATGAAAGTTAAGTTTTGGGTACCAATTTTGTCCATAATCATTCTACACGCAATCCCTAACCAAAATTAAGAGTTTCTACAACAATCCCATTGGGTTTTCATCAAAACTTTCAAAGCATATACAGTTTCTACACTAAACATGGAGGAAATATTCATTGCAATTAATAACATCAAATCACTTGCCTTGGGTTGGTTCTTCAGATTTGTTGTCGGTGATTATAGGTTGATTCTCTCCTCTTTCTTGTCACAAATCCTTCTAGAATGGTGGTGATGGTTGATGGTTTTGGTTTGGACCTCTTGTAACCACTCTCCAACTTCTCTCAAAACCCCTATAGCCCACTCCCTTGTCTTTTGTTGATAATGGCCTTAGTGTCCTCTCTAATAATATATAATTAAACTCTAAAATTCGTGGGTTTTAATTCCTCAATTTTTAAAATTACCAAAATACCCTTATGGGTTGCCGGTTTGGCCTAAAAATGCCCCGGGACCCAAACTAAACTCCCGGCTAGTGTTTTCTGACTATTTTGACCCTTCCGGACACGTTGGCGCACTCAAAATGACTACTTGGTTGTTAAAAATATAAATTAATTTTTAATCTAATTAATTTCATTCCTGATGCGACTGACACGCGCGTCCCAACTTAATTTCCCAAATTGTCGTATTTGTGCCTCGCGACAATTTTAATATTTTCAATACTCATATATTACCATATATTCTCAGTAATATTTTTATTCTAACATCATAATCAAAAACCAATTCACATCTCGTTAGTATTTACCTCCAGATTAATTTCCAAATTAATTCTCATTTAATTCAATTCATCCATTAAATAAAAATCAATAATATTTCTGGGTATTACATAAAACTCTCGACTTCATCTCTTTCCGGGTAAGTTGCGGTCATGATGGTCTAGCCCGTTCGTTGTAACGAATGTATTCCCGCATGTAGCTGTTGAGTTGGACGTTTGAAAGGGGGAAATACATTCAAAGTAAATGGACAACGCCTAAAGCCATATTTAGAGCCGTGTGTGGAAGAAGTCGACACAGTTTGGTTGTCGGACCCCGTTTACGGGGTCGATCGAGCTGACAAGAGAGGTCGCCGCACTAACGACGCGTATAGGGTGAATTCTTATGTATAGTAGTTATGCTTCGATAGTGTACATTGAGTTTGTAGGTAGGTTACGTTAGGTTAGGGTTACGATCACACATTCCAACACAACATTCATGAGGGCATCGAGGAATTATAGTGAGAGAATAAGTGCAAGCATTTAGAAATTTGAGAGAATAGGATTCCAGTGCAGAGAAAAAGGGTTTTTTCACAGATGGAACCGAACCGAATCCCCAAGATGGATCGGTTCGGTTTGAAAAGATCGAAAAAATAAAAAAACCTAGAACCGAACCGAATCGCCCCTGGATCGAATCGGTTCGGTTCCTGCGACTTTGCTTCTTCTAGAGGAACCCATTCAATCCCCTATCCCCTCTCCCCCCCCCCCCCCCAATCTGCCCCTTTTCCCTCCAACACAACCACCCCTTTTCCCTCCAAAAATCCTCACCCAAACCCCTCCCCACCACCTATGAAAACCTCCCCTTCCCTTCTCTTCCACTCACACCTTCACCTCTTTCCCTCTCTACAAGCCCTAATTTTTCCGCTCCTAATGCCAAGCTTTCCAAATGGCCAATCGAGCTCTCCCCGCCAAATATTTGTCAATTGACATTCTGCCTAACGAAAATGGGCAATACCGCTCTCACATGGAGCGTGTATGGTGTGAACGATTTTTCAATTTTTCCATCCAATTGCACATCGAACGGGTTGTCAACTGGTATGAGCTACCGCGGCCCGTCACCACCCTTTTCCGCCAGCAGGGGTGGGCACAATACCTGCAAGAGCCTCATCCAGTCGTCTGGGCGGACAAATTTTGGGCCTTTTATGGCATGCTCGTCCGCACGGACGACTTTGCGTGCCAATCATTTGTTGACGGCCGCCATATTCCATTCACCTTAGCTATCATTTCCCCAAAGCTTGATGAAAAGGGCGTTCCCCACCCGGAAGTATATGACTACCCAACCAACGTCCCGACCAATCCCAAACAGCAATGCATTGACCGACTCGCACCCGGAGACTTTTAAGACCGGGGTACTTTCCCCATGGGTTGTCTCAATGAAAAGGCACGCATCACGTTCCACATCGTGTGCGCCAACTTGCTTCATACTTCCAATGACTCGGTGATGCGCCCTCGCTAAGCGATGCTCGTGTACCACCTGTTCGACCTAGATTTCACACTAAACCTGGCCAGGATGCTTTACGCATATATCATTTTCATATCCTGGGAGCATAAAGGTGTGGTACCCCTCCCGTATGCCCGCCTCATCACGTCCCTCCTCGGCAACGCTGGTATCCATCCACCTCAAGCTTTCCCACGCCTCCTGGAGCCCATTGGGAACATATCCGACACGCGGAGTGCCTAGCAAAGGGCTGACATTCGAGCAGCCCAGGAGGCAATCAATTTAGAGGCCGACGAAGAAATTTATGTTGAAGAGCCGATGGCGGAAGACGTTGAGATGTAAGGGGATGAAGAGGAAGAATACAATGAAGACGACGACTCAGATTTCGAGCCCCCGGGTGCTGATTTCGATAGACGACTGGCAGGGGTGGAATCCCGTTTTGACTGGTTCATCACCCAATACAACCAAGATCAAGCCGCCTATCGAAATGACCAAGAGGCTTATCGGAGAGACACAAGGATGATGCACCAACTCCAAGCCCACCTCTATGAGCTCAACTTTGGCGGTCCCCCACCATCTTTCTTTTATGATCCCTATGATCCGTGCGCACCCGGGTCCTCCAATCAGCCCCCTCAATAAAGCCCATGACTGTTTTTGCTGTGTTTGTTGGTTGTGTATGTGTGAAATGGTTGATTACTCAGTGTTGCTTGTGTGTTTTCCCCTTATCCTATGTAACACAGTTTGTTCTTTCTATATATAAAAGACGCCTTTCTATTTCATTTGCTTGTTTTATTCCTTCGCACTTTTAATTCACTTTGAGTTAGATTTTAGTCATTTTTTCTTGAGGATAATGCAAAAGTCTAAGTTAGGGGGGGGGGGTCACAAGTGCGTATTTCTAAAACTTCACAAATTTTCAAAAAAGCCCAAAAATTTCAAAAAAAAATCGTAAAACTTGAAAAATCCAAAAAAAAATTTTGTTCAAAATAAATAAAAATTGGAGTTCAAATTTTTCAAAAATGTCATTAAAAGTCGGTTTAAAGTCTCAAGTTTTAAATCCAAAATACACAAAGACGAAATTGACCAAAGATGGAAATTGTGCGAAAATTGACGACTTAACGAATAAAAGTGGAGATTAACAACCCCGGTGAGATTCGATCCTTTCATCTTTGTGAAATTTATAAATCAATCTGAGTTAATTGTTGACTCAAAGTTCTTTTCAGCGCCTAAAAAGTCATCGAGGATCTCAATCCTTTCATTTTGATCGGTTATGAAAAATGTGTGTGATATTGCTTTGAAAAACGTGCCAAAATTGATCTCTAAACTTAATTCATCTCGAAACGCATATGGTAACGCAATTAGTATGTTGGATAATGAAGTAGGCCCTCGTTTGTCACACCAAAAATATTGGCCAAAAAAAGTAGCAAGAAATTATCCCTTTTGTAGCCCAAATTGAGCCGAATAAATTTTTTTCCTTTTTCGTTTGATAACCCGAAAAACCTAAATAGCCCGGAATTGTGAAAAATGGAAAAATTCAGAATTTAAGTCCGAAAAGTGCAATAAAAAGGGGCAAGAAAAAATAGATATGCTCAACAAAAATAGCAAGAAAAGAAAAGAAGTGAAAAATAGAAACAAAAATAGAGAAAATGAGCAATAGCCCAAAAAAAGCACAAATGAACATCATAAATGAATTTTCCAATTCCAACCTTCCCAACCATTCCCATATTACCCAATATACCTCTAACCCGAAAAATTCCTAACCGAGTCCAAATTGTGAAAGTAGTTACCGCGTGGAGAGTTAAAACACAAGATAATAAAAGAGATAAAACATATGTGTAAGAGGTAACGTTCCCAAATTTCTAACCGTATTCCGTTGATGAGATCCGATCACTATAAAACTTCCATCTTTTAATTTGTATGCATGACTTTGCGTCCATTATATTTACTCTTTATATCACGCACACCGAGAGAATAGCCACATTCTGAGTGATTCGTTTGTAAGAGCATCATGTGAGAATTTGAAATCAAAATGAAATTTCGGATAAGTAACGTAATAGTCAATCGGTGGAAATTCGCGATTAAATTTCCGGTTTCGCACACACGCACTATGATTTGAGACTTTTGAACGTGAACTGATGATGACTAGTTTCTGGAAAAGTTTGAATTACACAATTTTTATGTATTTTGAGTTTTCTTTGAGTCGAATTTTGTGAGTATATTCTCTGCAAACCCTCATGAGACACAACTCGTCCTACTAGGGTAACCTAGCGGTTTAAAGGCTTATTGCATACACTAAATGCAATCGCTTGCCCGCAAAAAAGGTATCCTATCCCATTAATGAGTTAGACCATGTTTTGATTCTTTTACATTGCTCGGGACGATTAACGTTATAAGTTAGGGGGTTTGATTAGGCATAAACTCTTCCCATTTATCCCCTTAATTTAGGTGTTTTTATCGCTCCGCGTAATGTAATTCAAGTGGATTTATATCATATCTTCGATATTGGCAAGTTTCTAATGAGTGCGTCGAGTTTCGTGTGTTCGTCATCTATTTCGCAGGTATCCAGTGTTGTAAGTCGAGTTCCGTATCAAAAGATTCAAAGAAACACAAGAAGACAAGGGTTTTGCAAAGACTGAAAAAAAGGAACCGAACCCAAGGAAGCTAAAAAAAACCGAATCCCTCATAGGCAAAGCTTCTGTAAAGGATGGTAAAATAGAACCGAACCGAAGTAATGAAAAAACGAACCGAATCCACCATGGAAAAACTTCTTGTGAAAAGACGAAAAGATTGAACCGAACCAAAGCAAGGAAATAACGAACCGATACCATGCTCAAAGAGTTTCTGTAAAAGCTACACAAAATGGAACCGGACTGAACCCTTTACCCGGATCGATTCTGTTATCGATTTTTTTGGACTTATCCACTCATAAAGATCAGAGTTTTACTTGGTTCAAACTCTTGTATTTTCATAGTAAATAAATTGTAACTCCTCCCAAACGTAAAAGGGAGCTTCCAGGTCATTAAGGAAGTTTAGTAATCCATTTTAGAGAAGAAGAACAACAAACCCTAGTTACTTTCAAGTTACAATTCAAGAAAATCATTCTGATTTCTATTTCAATATTTATTCTAGTTGCTTGTTCATTACTAATTTCACCTTTCTTCATCTTCATTCATTAGTAAAAATGGTTTCTTTCATTCTAAACGTAGTTAATTCATGCATAGTTAGGTTTAACATGTCCGGATAGATTTAAAAGGTCGGGATGCATGAACTCAACCTGATGTGGTAGTTGCATGTGAATAAAATTAATCCTATAAATTTAATGATTTATTATGACCGTATTGCGTACAAACGTGATAATTGTAGATCTTTGGATCTCGTTTGCTTCAGGGTAACTGGGATGATTCAGAATGAAATTTGAGTGTAACTATTGCAATACCGATTTACTCGTCCTCTGATTAAGTATGGTGCAAGCTTGAACCTAATATACGTAATGCTTGCGAGTACTAAATTCTGGGTCTAATTAATCACTTAAATTTACGATTAGTTTTATACCATCAATACACTAGGGTTGAGGGATTGTATTCCCGTCCTGTTTTTTTCATCATATAGTTCAAGTTTCAGTTCACTCATTATCAGTAATTTAGGTAATTTAGAATAGTTGCATTCCATTTATACTTTGGTGCATTAAATAAATATTTTCAAAATTGCATTTAGTTGTAGTCAATTCCCAAAACAGACCATCTTTTCATTTTTCTTTAGAGTCAGAGTTAGGATTCCTTCGTTTGTCCAACGTCGTTACAACTTTATTGTCCTATTTCCCTAAGGATCGATACCCGACTTATCGGATTATTACTTGAGCGACAGGCTTGCACTTGAGCCTAGAGAGTACGCATTTCTGAGACACATTCTTAGTTACGTCACTTCCCTTTGAAGATTCTCTTGGACTAAATTTCTTCTTGTAGCATGTACCTTTGAGGAGATGGAGTTCTCAAACTCTACTAACCTATTTTGTCTATATATCCAAACTAGTTGGAACTCATATATATGCAGACTCAAGTGAGTCAATATATATTGTGTTGTCAATCTCCCCCTTTGGATATTAGAGACAAAATTCCCTTGAGTATTCTGTACTCTTGGGTCAAAAATAAAAGGAAATCCTTTGTGTCCTATACAAAAATTCTGACTACCCTTTCCCATCCTAGAACCGAAAATAAGGTAAAAAAATACATTACATAACTACATAGAGACCAATACTCTAAAAAGTATAAACAAGATGTACAAAGGGTCTGAAATGCCTGTAAAAGGATAAACACTAAAATTGGCGTATTAGTTGAGTTAGAATAGGAATAGATAGTAAAAACGCTAAGCAATACTCAAGATCTTCTCCCCCAATTTTTCTCAAATATTCAAGGGGTATAAAAAAAATATAGGAATTAATTGAGAGTAATCATGCCTATAGCAGTACGCAAATACTCAAAACGAATGTTATCTAATGGTTTTGTAAAGAGATCTGCGAGCTACTTTTTGAGTGTTCAGATATTCAATAAGGAGGTCTTTGGATTCGACAAGGTCACGGATAAAGTGATGTATAATCTTAATATGCTTAGTTCTTGAGTGCAGAACATGATTTTTGGAAATATTAATAGCACTTTGATTATCACAAAACATGGTTAATTGTTTTTCTGTGAGACCATAATCACTAAGTATTTGTCTAATCCATAGTAATTGAGCACAATAACTACTAGTTGCTATGTATTATGATTCCGCACTAGATAATGAAATGCAATTTTCTTACATGACCAACAAGATTATTGCCTACATAGTAGCAAGCACCAAAAGTGCTCTTACTGTCATCAGAACAACCGGACCAATCGGCATCGATATATCCAACAATAGAACTAGTTGTATCTTTTGTGTACCAAATACCAAGTTTTAGAGTACCCTTAACATATTTAATCATCCTTTTTACACTTAATAAGTGAGACTCTTTAGGGTTACTTTGATATCTAGCACAGATACACACGTCAAAAGATATATCAGGTCGAGATGCGATGAGATACAGCAAGCTCCCTATCATACTTCTATAAAGAGTGGGATCTACATTTTTCCCATTATCATCCGTGGATAGTTTAGTTGAAGTACTCATGGGGGTTCTAGAAGTTTTAGCATTATCTAAGCCGAATTTTTTTACTAAGTCTGCAGTATACTTGGATTGAGATATAAAAAGATCATCACTGCATTGTTTTACTTGTAAGCCCAAAAAATATTGTACTTCAGCCATTAGAGACATCTGAAATTCAGTATGCATGATATCAGAAAATTCTCTACTTGTTTAGGACAGGAGGAACCAAAAATAATATCCTCCACATATACTTGCACGACTAAGACATCAAATAATGTTTGATCATTTCCGCCGCGGAAAAAATTGTGAGACACTAAGAAGGTCGACAATCTCTCATACCAAACTCGAGGAGCTTGTTTTAAACCGTACAAAACTTTTTTAAGCTTAAAAACGTGGTCCGAGTGTACAGGATCAACAAATCCTTTAGTTTGTTCTACGTAAACTTCTTCAGACAAAATTCCATTTAAAAAAGAGGATTTAACATCCATTTGGAATATTTTGAAATGCATACAACACAAAATTGCTAGAAGGAGATGAACTGATTCTATACGAGTAACAGGTGCAAAGGTTTCGTCAAAATCAATTCCATAAATCTGAGAGTAGCCTTGTGTAACCAACCTAGCCTTATTTCTAATTACCTCCCCATTTTCATCAGTTTTGTTTTTAAAAATCCATCTTGTGCCAATAACCTTCAAATATTTAGGTCTAGGAACCAGATTCCAGACATCATGAATCTTAAATTGGATTAGCTCTTCTTGCATAGAATTTATCCAAAATGAGTCATTAAGGGCATCATTAACATTTTTAGGTTCCTCAAGAGAAACAAAACAAGAATATTGTGCCACTTGACGAAGTTGGGATCTAGTTTGAACTGGTTCCGAAGGGTTACCAACAATGGTTTCAATGGGATTATCTTTAGAAACCCAGGTGGGTACAGAGGGATCCTGAGGTGGCAGTGAATCAGTATCATCTTGAGGATCAGGGGATAAAATAGGATTTTCCTCATCAAATTTTACTGGTTGACTGTCACTACTCCTAAGACTTGTGTCATCTACAATAAAATTAATTGATTTCATAATAGTTTTGGTTCTATTATTGAAAACACGCAAAGCCCTACTGTTTTTGGAATATCCAAGAAAAATTCCCTTTCTCCTCAGGTATTAAATTTTAAAAGATGCGCTCTATCTTTGGAAATATAGCAGATACTGCCGAAGGTTTTTAAGTATTTCAGATTAGTCTTTTTGTGGAACCATAACTCATAAGATGTTTCTTTGGAATTTTTTCTGAGGTAAATACGATTGATAATGTGACACGCGGTTTGGACAGCTTCTACCCAAAACTATCTAGGGAGATTCTTAGCATGTAACATAACCCTAGCCATTTCTTGTAAAGTCCGTTTCCTACGTTCAGCTATACCATTCTGTTGTGGGGTTTTAGGAGCGCTAAACTCATGTTTATAGCCATTAGCTACACAATACTCAGAAATTCCAGAGTCCTTAAACTCTCCACCTCTATCACTCCTAATACGACATACTTGGGTATCCTTCTCATTCTCAATTTTCAAGAGGATTCTTAAGAATTCATTGAAGGTTTCTGATTTACGCTTCATAAAATCTACCCAAGTATATCTCGTATAGTTGTCTACTATAACTAGGATGTATGAGTTTCAATAGAAACTAAAAGTTCTAGAGGGACCCATGAGGTCCATGTTGATAAGTTCTAGGGGTTTAGGGGTAAGGACATATTTAACTTTCTTATATGGGGATTTACTTATTTTTCCTTCCTGACAAGGTCTACATACAGGATTAAAAGAATTTTTAATTTTTGGTAAGCCTCTAACTATCTCTTGGGAACTCAATCTTCTAAGATTTTCATAATTTGTGTGTCTCAATCTATTGTGCCAAAGATCAGAATCCTCTAATGTGGCAATTTTGCAAGACTCAGAATTAGGAATTACTGTGTAATAGTTTTTTGGGGTTCTGCTCCTATCAAAATACAATTTCCCTTTTCATCTATAATTTCACAATCATTTTTAGAAAAGGTAATTGAGTGATTGGAATCAAAAAATTGTGATATAGTTAAGAGATTGGCTTTAAGGCCTTTCTCACTCAATGTTCCCTTACCTATGATCTAAGAAGAAACACCATCTCCAAACATGACACTACCTCCAAGGAAGTCTGTCTTGTTTTTCAATTTTATTTCATCCCCGATCATATGTTTAGAACATCCGGAGTCTAAATACCATCCACTTGAAGTGCTTTGTGACTTAAAAGCCTAAATGACAATGTTTCACTTGAGCTGGGGTAGTAAATCATCATTTCTAATCCAAATAGGCTTAGTTTTCAAATTTTTGTTGCCTTTTGACTTTGAAAATGTTTGAGGGGTCTTTCTAAATGATTTCTTCTTAGTCTTGGACCCTCGCTTTTTCTTTTTAGAGTTAAAGTTTTTTGTGTCCTGTCTAGGAAGTATATAAGTACTTCTGGATTTCCTAGAATAGTTAAAGTTCTGGTAGGTAGGAGTATATGTACTTTTCTGAAAACATTCATCTAGAGTATGTCCAAAGATATCACAATAGGAACAGTATTGTTGTGTATAGGACTTGACTTTCTTATTAAAGTCTTTGAAAATAGGCTTGGATCTATTGGGTACAATAGTCCAGTCATCACTAGATTTAGGTTTCTAGCTTTGGTCTCTGGTAAAAGGACAAACATATTTGGTTTTGAAATTTGGTTTCAACTGTTGATTGTACTGACTGTGTGTTATTTGAGAGACATTGAGACTAGGTTACCCTTTTGAACATTTTGAGAAATTTGGCCTTGTTTTACAAAATCAACATTTTCATGAGAAACTTTGGTCTTACTTGTGTTCACTATTTCTCCAAAACCTAAGCCAGACTTATCTTCAGAGTCAAATTTACTTCCAGTAATAATTTTTTCATAAGTCCTGGTTTGTGTTTCAAAATGTTAACATTTTTAAAAACATTTGAAACCTTTTGCTTTGACTCTTCTAGTTCAATAAGGGTTGCCTTGTATTTTTGTTCAAATTCATGGTTCTTTTGAATCAAAGAGTTTATTTTCAAGTTGTAATTCTCAATCTGAGTCTTGTGAGCAACACATTGGGCAGTATAATCTTCAGTGTTCTTCCTAATGGTTTAATTAAGAAATTTGATACGCTCCCTTAAGATTTTTATCAATTTCTCTAGGCGAGCACTCTTCTTAACAATTTTAGTGTACAATTCATGTAGATCAGGCAGGTCATCATCAGACTCAATATGTGCATCGTGTGAATTGTCCCCTATGATTTGGTTAGGTTATTTACTCACTCACACGTTCAATTCGTCAATAACATACTCACTTTGACTCACACAAAATCTTTCAACAGTAACAGGAACAAAATTATCATCAATATCATTAACAACATCAATAGGCATAGTAGGTTCATGAACAGACAAGCATGCATCATCATTATATATTATCTTAGCAAAGAAATACATGCATTTCTCATTCATCTGGGTTGACTCAGTTTCATCCTCATCGGAATCACTAGAGTCATCCCATGTCTTACACATATTGGCCTTGTTGTTGTTATTAAAGCTAGATGGACATCTACTAGCATAGTGACCAAGTTTACCACAACGATGACATTTAACATATTTTATGTCAGTCTTAGGTCTATTGGGGTCATAGTTCCTCCTATTGTCATAGTTGTGTTTGGTATTGTCTCTGTCATGAGGTTTGTGAGGTTGAATACCTTGATAATTTGATTTTCCTTGTTTAGAGGCTACAGCATTTCTGAATTTCAAATTCTTTTTGAAATGCTTACTCATAAGAGCTATTTCATTGTCGAGGTTTTCTAAATCACAATTTTCTAGACAGTCAGTGTCAAAATCTATAGGGTTCAATTTAGTCACTAGTAATTTGGATGAAAACACAACATTAGAACTAGAGGCTCTACTAGTCTGTCTGGTCAATTGTTTTTTAAAGTCCAATTCCAATTCAACAGTCCTAAGTTTACTACTAAGTATTTCAGGAGTCATATTAGGGTCATTTACTTCCTCAATAGCATGTCTATTATTGTCAAATTTAGATGGCAATGACCTAAGAATCTTTGACACAATTTCGTTTCTACTGTAGGTTATACCATTTGCATGAAGTTTTGTAAAAATATCAGTTAACCTTGTGTATAAATCGTCAAAGGATTCATTGTCATTCATAATCAAAGTGTTATACTGCTGAATAAGCATTTGGGTTTTTCCAGCTTTGACACGTTCATCACCCTCGTGAGCAATGACTAAGGTGTTATATGCCTCTTTAGAAGTAGAAAAAATGGATATTCTTTTGAATTCATGTTCACTAATGGACATAAAGATGGCATTCGATCCTTTGTTATTATCAAGAGACAGTTTTTTCTCTTCCTTAGAAAATTAATCGAGAAGTTTCTTAATCATTGTTGGATCAGTGGCAGAGGTGGGTTTAGTTGGATGTTCATACCTTGTTTCAATCATTTCCCAGACTTCATCACCCAAGGTTTCTTAAATGAACGCAGTCATTTGCACTTTCCAGTACGAAAAATTGTTTCCATCAAAGAGTGGTGGTCTGAATAGGTTACCTAACTTCTCAAATTTTTCTCCCATACTCAGAGATTTTAATAATTAAATTTCGAAAACAATTTCTCAAGTTTCAAGATCACAAAAGGTGTTCTTGCTCTGATACCAGTTGAAAAACAGCCTTAATACTAAAAGCCTTTTGTTTACAAGATTAATAACAAATAATTATAAGTTGAGTAAACTCCGAACAAACTTATTGGACAAAACTGTTTTCGAAAAACACAAGATGTGTTGTAAAACCTTTTTTAGAATGCATGGATTAAATTCAATAGTTGATTACCTTGAGTTTAATTTTTAATAATCATCTACTATATTTACCATGTAGTTCCAATCACAATAAAAATTAACAACATTCATAGAAATAGACATAGGAATTTTTAACGTGGTAAAACCCTTAAACAAGGGAAACATCCACGGTGCCCTCTACTGCACAAAATAAAAAATTTACTAGAATAAAAATAAGGTTACAACACTTAAGCAAACTACAAAGATCCTAACCTAAGTTCAGAATGTACCTACATGAGATTCTCCACTCCAAAGGTATTCTGACTTGGAACTTGATCCTTTCTTACTTTCTTTGTCTTTTCCTTGATTTTCTTCTCTTTGAATTAAGATTCCATCAACTCTTTCAAGTACAAGATTCTCAAACAGAACCACAGTGTCTAAGAGTTCCTGTGAGATAGTGTTTGTGATGTGTTACTACATGCAAACATGAAACTCACCCTCTAAATATTTATACAAACTTTCCTAACAAATTACAACAGTTCTAATATGAAAGTTATTTCTGAATCTTGACTTCTCAAGCAAAGACTTATTGATCTTTTATATAACCACAAATCTCAAGGATACCGTGCTCGAAAGACGGTTCAAGGTCTTATACAATTTTGGGGTTTTGAAATTGAAAACCTCCAATTGCAGATCCAACTAGATTAGAAGTCTACTTTATCAAATCATATTCAGACTTAACATGCAAGGACTGATTCAACAAGTTTTGATCTAAAACTTTTCTTTTCAGGTCTGATTTCTTTTAAAACTTTAGCACGAGTTTGTTTGTGTTCCTATTATTTTTGTACACCAGTATTTCATAAAATATGAAATAAAAACTTGGAAACAGACACAACTCACTAGATACAAAAATTATTTTTGAAACTAAAAATTTTATTTCAAAAACTAGTTGAAACAGATTAGATCTAAGAAATCAGATCTAAAAAGAAAACAGAAAATATACGTTAGATGTTATCTTTTAGAAAGACTCAGTTTCAATAATGAAACTTAAATCTTCCTTAGAGATGAGTTCTGAGAGAATCAACGTATTTGAACAGATCTTCAAATGAAGAACACAATACCAACAACACTGAATCCCTATAAAGATCTAACTCTCAAAAGATAGGTTTTCTGATGTATGGTACTTTTTGGTTTTGGTGTTTGGTTAGGGATAAATCTCACAGAGGTTTGGATCTACGAAGAAACTAGGGTTTTCTCTTTCTCTCCATTTTTTCTCTCTTCTCCCTTATCTCCCTTCTCTCTACTCTCTCTTTTCTCTCAGGTTTAACGAATTGAAAAAAATCTCAAAATGCTGAGGCTTGGTCTCTTTTTATATTGAGCGAAGAAGGATCGAGAACATCAGCATCAACTCAATGGCTGAGCTCAAGTTTAACTGGTTTGACTTCGATCCAACGGTTCATCACAAGCGGTGGTTTAAACTAACACTGATTGGTTAAGGCTTGGGTCACACTCTAAACACATGCAGAGCGTTGATGAAGATGATCCAAGGCCATAGATTGACTAGCATTTTGTGTTTAAGAGGAAACACACATCGCATATTTGGAAAGCCAACATGCGAATGTACCAGATGGAACAACAAATGCGTGTTTGAAACTAATTACAGGGCACACCTCCAACTCTCTAGTGCTTTCGAATTCTACCCAGCAAAACAATCAGCAAAGAAAACAAGTTTCTGAAATTCCATTTTAACCCATAAAACTTTTAAAACCTATTTTTAATTAATTCAAAAATCATTAAAAAATGTTTAAAAATATATAAAATGATTTGTTTGAAATTGAATTGATTTTAAAATGATTTCAAGTGATGATAAACCATTTAAGCACACAGGTAATATGTAGGATGCTGTGCAAGTGTCCTATTTTGTGGTCTTAGGGTTTGAATTTACTTCCCTTTAAAGATTCTCCTGGACTGAATTTCTTCTTGTAGCATGTACCTTTGAGGAGATGGAGTTCTCAAACTATACTAACCTATTTTGACTATATATCCAAACTAGTTGGAACTCCTATATATGCAGACTCAAGTGAGTCAATATATAGTGTGTTCTCAATAAACACCTGCCTTAATGTGATAGTCTGATTTCTATAGAATAGTGATAGGATTGGTGTTCTTCATCCCAATCTACAATCCGATGGTGGTGGTGGTTAAAAAATCTGGTTTTTGGACTTGGAACCTTAGGAATGGCTCTCCTTATTCCTCCTGTGACTATCCCTTGGTTTGGAAACTGATAACCCTCATATCCCTTACATTTCATCAGATGTAATCCTCTAATTTTCATAGGTTTAGTTTCTACAAAATTTCAAAAGACCAAAATACCCCTCTGGGGTACCGATTTTTCCTAAAAGTGCCGTAGGATCCAAAATAAATCCTCGGGTAGACTTTTCTGATTATCTCAATGCTTTCGGACACACTGGCGCACTCAAAATTATCATATGAGATATAAAAAGTGAAATTATATTTTATTTCCCAAATTAAGTCCCAACGCGACTGATATGCGTGTCCCGATGAAATTTATCGCAACTGTCGTATTTCTCACTCACGAGAATTTTAATATTTATTTATCATTATTATTACTCATTCACTAAGAAATATTCAATATGAATAAATATTAAATCTTATCTCTCTAATTAATATTTATTTTACCAGATTAATTTTCAAATATGATTTAAATAATACTAATTGATTCCCAATATAAAAATTATTAAAATTATGGGGTGTTACATGCTTCCCCCCTAACAATGGAATTTTGTCCTCAAATTTGAAAAAATGAAATGCCTGGTATGAAAACTCTAGATAACTTTCGCGCATCTCATCCTCACGCTCCCAAGTGGACTCGTTGGCATTATGATGCCCCCACTGAACCCGTACGAGGGGAACTACCTTCGACTTCAGTCTCCTTTCGGTATGGTCTAAGATAGTAATCGGCATCTCCTCATATGAGATATAGGGATGAAAATCGATCTCCTCTAAAGCTATATGTGTCTGAGCCAACTCATCCCGGAGATATTACTGTAATACCCCATGATTTTTAGGATTGAGAATTTAATTATTTTTGGGAGAAATAATATTTATTTAAATTGGAGAATTTTGATTTGGCAAATAAGGTTAAATTTTGAGAATGTTAGAAAGTATTTTGAATGATGATATCGAGTGTACGGTTGATCCAAGATGGGTCGAGATAGTCGAAATGACTGTCCTTGAGTCTTATTTGGGTTTCGGAATATTTTAAGTTAGTTTGGCTCGAATTGGAGTAAACGAGTCATTTAAAGTGTGTATTATCATTTAAAGTCGATTATTTTAGAGATAAGGCTTATTAAACCTCCGTGAGATGACAATCTCATTCTTGAGATTAAGAAAGTCCTAGAGAGAGAGAGAGAAGAGGAAAGGAAGAAGAGAAAGAGAAGAAAAGCTTGGGGATCATAGCCATTTCGCGATTTCGAGGCCGATTCAACCTCTACGACTTTGAGGCAAGTGATTAAACTTGATAAATAATTTATGTGGGTCATTTATTTCATAGTTTGTGGATAAAAATATGATTTTGAGTTAGTAGGTTAAAACTTAGGTTTTTGGGTTAAATCTTGCATTTTATGTTTATATATGGATTTGAGGTTGTATAATTAGTTGGGTTGATATATATAATGCGTTTTGATGTTAGGAACATGATGGGGTTGAAGATTGATAGTTAGAAGACGATATATTTGGGTTTTGAAATTTTGGGTTTTATATAAAACAAACCATTTCGTAGCTTGCAGAACAGGCCGAATCGATTCAGCCCCTTTCCGAATCGATTCGGATGTTGTAGACTTACAGGTCTAAGTGATCGAATCGATTCGAACCCAAAACCGAATCGATTCGGCTTATGATAGAATTACAGTTCCTTGGACTGAATCGATTCGCATAAGGGGTGAATCGATTCTCTATTAGGACCGAATCGATTCGGACTGGGACAAATCGATTCGAAAACAGGGTTGTTTTGCGAGGTTTTTCTAGAGTGAGTTTCTCTCCATTTCGATATCAATTAGGAACATCCTAACATGATTTGAGAAGTATGTTTTTTGGAGATTTTTAGGAAGTTTCAGATGTGAAGAAATATTAGGGTCGTATCGAGTTATTTCGAGAGAGTATAAATTGAAGTAATCGTATTAACTTAGTGGGGAGTCCTATTAGCATGGGGATTTCCATTTGAAGATAATTATGGGTCAATAAGAAAGAGGTAGGGTACGCTTATGGACATTGGACTTTAGGATTAAATTACAAATGCGGTAACATTAAAGGTTCATGTGAGGTACTGAACCGTAATCTGAATTTAGAAGGATTTAATGTATCATCGACTTGTAATTCGCATTCGTATTTTCAGCCGGGATAATTATCGTATAGCTATGTGCCTATGGATGATTAAGTTTTAAGTGAGGGATCGTATAAGGAAATGAACTGGGAGGGTATGTGTTATATTGTCAGTTAGTATAATAAGAGTTATATACTTATAGCCGAATTCATTTCCTTTATATATATATATATATATATATATATATATATATATATATATATATATATATATATATATATATATACTTATTGTGTAGCATACCTAGCACATACTATCATGGGAAGTTATGCGATTTGAGTGAGGCCTCTGGCATGAGGAGCAGGGTGCGTATAGTCCCCAGGTCATAGTCGTCCATCATTTATTACGTGATTTTTATTCTGGGTGAGAAGTCTTGGGTATAATTCGTTATCACTTCATGTTCGGAACTATGACCGATTACCATACGTTATGTTTGTTTGATTACCAGGGCGGTGTGATAATAGTCCGGTGGCTGGTAACTCGAGATAAAGTGAGTAATTACTGGAAGATGATAGCATCGTGAAGTATATTTATATCCTAAATAAAGACGTTTTGGATAGTGTAAATGTACGTTATGTGTGTTATGTGTACATGCTCGTTAGGGTTGAAGGATATTTTTTTATATAACTAGAATAATGTTATATTAACCCTAATGGCTCGATGAAATATCTTATTTGTGTAATTAGAGATAATTACTCATAAAAAGTAGCTGATGTTACGTGTTGTGTACCGCGGCATAATGGATCTCAACGATTAATATTGTCAAGGAGTAATGTACCAGGGGGGTTCCTTGTTTGGATTTTGCTTTGCGAGACGTCCCACGCACGAAACGTAGCGCAATATTGGGAGTGGGGAGAAGTTTAGACCTTAGTGCTCGGATTTATGTGTTATAGCGACACAATGCTTTATAAGAATATAAAGATAACGTGAAACAGTTTTGATGCTAATAACTTGTCAAAGTTAATAATTAGAATCCGATGAATTCTAGTAAGAGATATGTGTGTGTGTGTGTGTGTGCGTGCGTGTGTGTGTGTGTGTATGTTAGTATAAGTTCGGGTGCACACTTGGGATATGTGAGAATAAGAAGATTATGACTATGTTTTAGATGATGGGCTTTGCGAGTATAAATTAGGCGTAGGTTCAGATTGGATTTGCCCTTAGAATGTGTCGGGTACATTAATTAAGGTTCATGTGCATACGCTTAGGTGCGCGCTTTAGTTGAGGGGTGAGTTTGAGTTCCACGAGAATGCGACTCCACTTTAATCATGAATTTTTGCATTTATAATTATTATGCATTTTAATGCACTTGTTAAAAATATTTTCAAACCTCGGGATCTGACCCGTTTATATTTCTCTATTGCTATATATATATACATTGTAATATATTATAGGTGTTCCCCCGCAAGGACGCCAATGATGCTTTTCTATCCAGTGTTTGTGGAGCTGTAGCTGGTGCGAACTCTTGTGGGATTTTATTAGAACCACTTCCCATCTTTTGTACATCTAAATAGGATTCAATGTTGTATATTGGGTTTATACACATGGGTTATAGATAGAACTTTTATATTTCTCTCAGGATGTTGTATTATCTGTGACCCGACAGCATATTTGGGTACATTTCTTTTGTTTTACTTATTATGTTTTATTTGAGCACTTACTTTTATTGTAGTGTGTGTGTATACATTATCAGTTTTAGTAGTAACTATATTGTTGTCATGATATTCATTGTATGGTTTTAAATTTTCGGCATCCTCTTATTATAATATTGAGTAGTAAACTATGTTTATTTTGTATCGACAGTTGATGCCGAGAATGATCCACTTGAGATTCGTGATTTATATTAGTATAGGGTTAGCCACCCATTATTATTTTAAGCGGGGTGTCACAGGTTGTATTAGAGCATCAGGCCTTGTATCTTTAGGATCTGTGTGGGTTTTCTATATTCTTTCATAAGCGTTCTTGATGTCGAACCCAATTATTAGGAATGTTGTGTTCATTACACCTATTTTCTTCTGCGATGCAAAATTTCTTGAACGGTGTTCTGATACAGTTGTTCTTGTTTCGGATGCCACCAAAGAGAAGTCATCCACGCAGGGAAAATTGAGGACTGAGAATATGGAACCCCAAATACCTCAAGGGACCGTGAATGCAGTCGAAGTTGCTAATATTGTGGCACAAATAGTAAATTCTGCCATTATTGCAATGGCACATTAACCTGCAGCTCTGGTAGCACAATCCTACCCGGGGCCATCTGCATGGGAAAGGGTACGGGAGGCCCTTAGAAAAGGACATCCTCCAGAATTTTTGGGGGGAGCTGATGCGCTAATTGCAAGTCAGTGGAAGCAAGACATGCAAAGGCACATTCGAATGGTTGAATGCAGTGAGGTGAAGAAGCAAATACTCGCCACCTTTAGATTAAAGGGTGCATCTCTCCAATGGTGGGAGTCAGTCACCATATCGGAGTAGAGAGATGCAATGCCCATTACAGATTTTTGGGTATGCTTTGATTAAAAGTATTTTCCTTCTGCAATTCAGACGGAAATGAGGGGGAGATTTCTGGATGTGACTCAAGGTGATCGAATGGTGGTGGTTGAGTACGAAGAAGAATTTACTTTATTGGCGAATTTTATGACCGATGAGGTAAATAGAGGGGAGAAGCGATTAGTGAAGTTCTTGGGAGGTTTAGACTGGCAAATTCGATAACCTTTGTTAGGGAACCCGACATTACTAACTTTTACCAACGTGATGAATGCGACATTGCTACAGTGTCAGGAGTATCATTTTCGTTTAAAATGGGGCAAGAAATTTGGGGACTCGAGTTCGTCAAGTAGGTCTAGAGGAGTTAATGCCAGTGGAGTAAGCAGGTATTGGCAAGATTATCAAGGACCGTAACAGCGTTTTGTCCCTCAGGATGAACAGGAAGGATTTTCTGGGATGTGTTTCTTTTGTAGAGAAATAGGCCATAGGAAGAGGGATTGTCTTGAAAGAGGTAGAGGGCAACATTTTGAGGAAGTTTTGGATGTACAACCCCTACAACAAATCATAGACCAGTTTGGGCAAGAGAACTTCGAACAGGAACCCATCGATGAAGCGATACAATTGGACTATGGAGGTATTATGTAAATTATTTTCCTATATGCTTGGGTCATGTTTCGAGTTGTGTTAAGAGCGTCGCATGTGAGATTTTAGTGAGAGGTTAGTCATTATAACCATGTTATGTATAGAATTACCTGGAAGGTAGGAGTGAGAAAGAGTGGCACTTGGATGGGATCTTTCGGGAGAATAGATTGTTTTGTGATGTGCTAGTGGAGAGTTACGACTTTGTTTTCAACGTAGGAACCGTTGAAGTTTGTTGAGCGGTAATGGTAACGCTATCTCATTTTATAGTTAGAGCTACATGCTTGTATTTGTAATGTTCCAGTTATGGGAGGGTCCATTTTATAGCAATGTTTTGTTATGATATAGAGGATTTTATTACTGAATAGATTCAGGGCCTAACGGGTTCGTTGTTGAGCAAGGGATTTTAGCTCATGGTAGTGTGCGTATTGAGAATTAGATGTGGTAAGAGTAATTGAATTTGCTGACGCCTTGTGTCTCAGGCATAAGGTATTCGATTTGTGTGTCGAAAGACATATAACTATTTTATTATTATTATTATGCTATTCTATAGGCCTTCGGGAAATATCTTTATGATTCAAAAAAAAACTTTTATAAAACAGTAGTCCTGATTTAACTGATCTCAGTCCCCGACAGAGCTGCATAGTAGTGTATTGGGAGGGTTCCTTGTTTGGATTTCTCATGCGAGACCTCCCCCGCATGAAAGTGGCGAATGTCAGGAATTGAGAAGAGTTAAATCTTCGGACATTAAATTCACTTCGGTTATATATTTAGTACGTTATTATAGATTAAATTTTTTTGAATTATATCACGATTTGAGGTTAAGTGGATCTGAGTAATGTTTTTACAGTTAAGCTCGGGTACAGGGCATATGGGTGCCCTGGTTAACTAATTTGATTTTAAATTAAAATGATTCGGGATTATAAATGGGAGCGATAGGTATGGTGATATTGTGGGTAGGTGTCGTAAGAACTAGTAGAGTTTTAGATTCCTAGGCTTAACTTAATTTTGAGGACAATATTCTTATAAGGGGGAAGTCTGTAGTACCCTGTGATTTTTAGGAGTGAGAATTTAATTATTTTTGGGAGAAATAATATTTATTTAAATTGGAGAATTTTAATTTGGCAAATGACGTCAAAATTTGAGAATGTTAGAAAGTATTTCAAATGATGATTTTGAGTGTACGGTTGATCCGAGTATTTGGGTTCCGGAATATTTTAAGTTAGTTTGACTCGAATTGGAGTAAACGAGTCATTTAAAGTGTGTATTATCACTTAAAGTTGGGTATTTTGGAGCTAAGGCTTATCAAGCCTCCGTGAGATAACAATCGCATTCTTGAGATTGAGAAAGCCTTAGAGAGAGAGAGAGAGAGAGAGAGAGAGAGAGAGAGAGAGAGAGAGAAGAGGAAAGGAAGAAGAGAATGAGAAGAAAAGCTTGGGGATCCCGGCCATTTCGTGATTTCGAGGCCGATTCAACCTCTACGACTTTGAGGCAAGTGATTAAACTTGCTAAATAATTTATGTGTGTCATTTATTTCATGATTTGTGGATAAAAATATGGATTTTGAGTTAGTAGGTTAAAACCTATATTTTTGGGTTAAATCTTGCATCTGATGTTGTTGGGTTGATATATATAATGAGTTTTGATGTTAGGAACATGATTGGGTTGAATATTGATGGTTAGAAGATGATATATTTGGGTTTTGACAATTTGGATTTTGTAGAAAACAAACCATTTCGTAGCTTACACAGGCCGAATCGATTCAGACCGTTTTCTAATCGATTCGAAATGTTGCAGACTTACAGGTCTCAGTGACCGAATCGATTCGGCTTATGACATATTTATAGGTTCCTTGGACCGAATCAATTCACATAAGGGACGAATTGATTCACTGTTAGGATCGAATCGATTCGGACTAGGCCAAATCGATTCGAAAAAGGGTTGTTTTACAAGGTTTTTCTAGAGTGAGTTTCTCTTCGTTTTGGTTGGGTTTATCGATTAGGAACATCCTACTATGATATGAGAAGTATGTTTTTTGGAGATTTTTAGGGAGTTTCATATGTGAAGAAATATTGGGTCGTATCGGGTTATTTCGAGAGAGTATAAATTGAAGTTATCGTATTAACTTAGTGGGGAGTCCTATTAGCATGGGGATATCCATTTGAAGATAATTATGGGGACAATAAGAAAGAGGTAGGGTACGCTTATGGACGTTGGACTTTAGGATTAAATTACAAATGCGGTAACACTAAAGGTTCATATGAGTACCTGAACTGTAATCTGAATTTAGAAGGATTTAATGTATCATCGACTAATAATTTGCGTTCGTATTTTTATCCGGGATAATTATCGTATAGCTATGTGCCTATGGATGATTAAGTTTCAAGTGAGGGATCGTATAAGGAAATGAACTGGGAGGGTATGCGTTATATTTTCAGTTAGTATAATAAGATGTATATACTTATAGCCGAATTCATTTCCTTTATATATACGAATGGGAGATAAATATATGTATATATGTTGGCATGATATTCATTGCGTGGTTTTAAATTTTCGGCATCCACTTATTATAGTTTGGTTAGTTAGCTATGTTTATTTAGCATCGATAGTTAATGCTCAAAATGATCCACTTGAGATTCCTTATTTAAATTAGTATAGGGTTAGCCACCCGTTATTATTTTAAGCGGGGTGTCACAATTACCTCAACGACGAAATATGAAATACATCATGAATTCGATACTAGTGCTCCGACAACCCAAGTTTGTATGCAACTGGACCAATCCTCTCAATGATAGGGAATGGCCCCACGTATCTCTGTCCCAACTTCCCTTTCTTCCTGAACCTAATTATCCCCTTCATAGGAGATACACGTTGCAGCACCTGATCTCCTATATTAAACTCTAAGAAGTACCGTTTAGCATCTACATAACTCTTCTGCCGATCCTGGGTTATCTATATACGACTTTGAATAAACTCAATCTTAGCCAACATATCCTAAATAAACTTCAGTCCGAGAAGCTTGTTGTCCCCCACCTCCAACCAACAAGCGAACGAACGATAAGGTCTACCTTACAATGCCTCAAATGATTCCATGTCAATCGTGAGCTGGTAGGAGTTATTATACGCTAACTCCACCAGTGAAAGATACTACTCCCAACCTCCCCCATAATCAAGGATACACATATGTAGCATATTTTCCAACATTTGATTAGTCCTCTTCATTTTCCCGTTCATCTGTTGGTGATAAGTCGTACTTAACTGTAACTCGGTACCCATAGCCTCTTGAAAACTCTCCCAAAATCGAGATACAAAAATCTTGTCCCTGTCAGATACAATATCTAATGGCACCCCATGCAATCTCACTATCTCAGCAATGAAAATCTGGGCATATTGTCCCGTAGTATAATCTGTTCGAACTAGCAGGAAGTGAGCTACCTTAGTCAACCTATCCACTATCACCCATAGGGAATCGCGACCTAGATGTGAAGTAGGTAACCCAGTAATAAAATCCATGAAAATGCTCTCCCATTTGAACATCGGGATATTTAACGGTTGTAGAACCCCTGTCGATTTCTAATGGTTCACTTTCACTAACCGATAAATGGTACACCTCGAAACAAACTCGGCGATGTCTCTCTTCATCCCACTCCACTAGTACTATCATCTCATGTCTTGGTACATTTTATCCCCTTCAGGATGTACCGCAAACCAGCACCCGTGTGACTATGCCATCACTGTGTGTCATAATTCCTCCCCCTCTGGGATAACCAATCTCCCATTGAATCGTAAACCTCCTTTCAAACTCACGAAATATAATTCTACTCCTCCGGCTAAGAGTTATTTGATCCACTCCTGACAAAAAGAATATGTTGTCTGTGCCTGTTCCTGTACCACCCTCATGATAATCTGGAGGGTGATGATCATGACTGATATGAACGATCAAGCAACTGAATCCTGATATCCCAGCTCCTTCCATTTTGACTTCCAAACTTCAGTTACATCCTCTACTAGTCTGCAGCTCAACGCGTCTGCCACCACGTTCTCGAGTGGTACTAGATGTCAAACTGATAATCTTTCACAAATTCAAGCCACTTGTGCTGACGCATACTGAGCTCTCTCTGAGTGAACAAGCACTGCAGTGACTTATGATCAGTGAATAGGAAAAATCTCTCTCCCAGCAATTAGTATCTCCAAATACGCAATGCAAACACGACTGTCGTTAACGTCGTTAACTCCAAGTCATGGATGGGGTAATTCCTCTCATGAGGATTAAGCTTGTGGGAAGCATACTCTATAGCCTGATCCTCCTTCTGTAGCACACCCCCCAAGTCCCTGTAGGGACACGTCAGTGAAAACAAGATACTCTACTCCTATCTTGGGAAGTGTGAGTACGAGTGTTGAAATCAACTTGTCCTTAAACTCATCAAAAGACAACTGACAAGCGTCGTCCCAAACAAAAGGTACACCTTTGTGAGTCAAATTAGTCATTGGACTCGCAATCTTCAAGAATTCCCTAATAAACCGTCTGTAGTAATTGACTAAACCTAAGAAATTGCGCACCTACGTCGGTGTCTTGGGCTATCTCCACTCCCTCACCGCTGACACCTTACTCGGGTCCACCGATATCCCCTACTCAGAAATGATTTGTCCCAAAAACTATACCTCATGTTGCCAGAACTCGTAATTTTCAAACATTTCATACAACTGATGCTCACGCAATGTCAGTAAGACCTGACGCAAATACTCGGTATGACCCTCCTCGGTCCAAGAATAAATCATAATGTCATCAATGAATACGATAACAAATTGATCCAAGAACTATCTGAACACCCTATTCATCAAGTCCATAGATACGGCTGGTGCATTGGTTAGCCCAAATGGCATAATCCGAAACTCGTAGGACCCACATCTCATCAAGAAGGCAGTTTTAGACACGTCCTGCTCTCGGATGCGCAATTGATGATAACCAAATCCTAAATCTATCTTAGAGAAGTAGGCGGTGTGACACCCCACCTAATAAGATACCGTGGGATCACTCCTATATCAAATTTTAACAGGAGTCTCATATGGATCATTCTTAGCATCATTGTCAAAAATCCATTTAATTACTAATAACTTATTAGGCCGGTGTCAAAATTTTACTTAACTACTCTTTTTAACAACTACAATTAAAACATCCACACAAATTTTGCGGAAATGAAACTGAAATGAAGCAAAATAACCGAACACTCGGTCAAAAATATACAACCATATCGAATGATGCTAAAAGAATAACTAAATGCATTTGGGCCATTGGCCCGAATATTTATACAGTACCTCCTATCTAGAGTACAAAGGTATAAGCGTCTACGTAAAATCCTGCACGCATCCACAGCTGCTGCAGCCGACGTCTAACTCGAAGGAAGTGTCATCCAGGTGTCCCAGTGTCTGTACACCTATATATGTATATATATATGTATATATATATATGTATATATATATATATATATATATATGTATATATATATATATATATATATAGCAAGAAAGGAAAAGTAGATAAACGGGTCAGAGCCCGAGTTTTAAAAATATTTAACAAGTGCATAAATGCCTTATTTATAGAAAAAGGTTTTTTTCTCATATTTAAGTTTGGTATCGCACTCCCATGAGATACCCCTCACCTCTATTCTAACAGTGCACTCCTAGCGCATCCCTATAAACATCCTAGTTAAGCTACCCTGCTAAACTAGTCTATTACCGAACCACTATCAACCCTAGATAGTCCAAGTACTAAGGGATAAACTTCACCCCAGTCTCAACGCTATGCCATGTTCGTGCGTGGGGTGTCTCGCAAAGCGAAATCCAAACAAGGAACCCCCTCGATACACTACTACACATCATATAAGAAATATTAATATTAGATCACTATGGATTAAACTTCTCCCTAGTCTCAACACAATGCCATATTCGTGCGTGGGGTGTCTCGCAAAGCGAAATCCAAACAAGGAACCCCCCAATACACTACTATGCGGCAAGGTCGATCATCGGGATCCATTAGACCCTCGGCACTAAATTTATACATATATATATATATATATTCATATTTCAATATACATCCGGATCTATCTCCCGGACTGAGGTGTATTCTATACTCATATCAAAACCTTCTATTTCCCTTCTTATATCCAGGAAATATATTTAAAAGCCAATTCATTGTCATGAATTTCTTTAACACATCATGTAACTTTTTAAAAGCCAGTTTTATTAACATAAAAATGCTTTTCCATTTTAAAACATCTCATTTCCCTTCTTATATCCAGGGAATGTATTTAAAAGCCATTTCTATTATCATAAAAATGCTTTTACCATATCATATGCTTCCATTTCCCTTCTTCCATCCGGGAAATGTATCCGAAGCCAATCATTTATCCCATTTCCCTTCTTATATCCGGGAAAAGTATTTAAAGCCAATCCATTATCATGAATTGCTTTAACAAATCTAAGACCGTCCCTTCGATTTTCCCCACTGGGCGCGCCCCTAAATGGCTATCATCTTCCAGGGCCCATCAAACACGACAACCTGGGAACCTAACAATGTCGGGAAGTGTCCATATGCTTCCGGGATAGTCAAGACCACACCCAGAATCTCCTAACCAGCGCAGTAAAATATAATCGCCAGATGGCCTAGGACTATATCCACACTGCATTCATTAGCCATGGGGCATCACCATACGCACGCAACTTCCCTTATGATAGCAATTTAGGGAGGTGTGTAACCATAATTTTATTAATTACGAAAATCTTTTCTTTTTCATTTTAAAAACATTCATTTTTATATTTCCAAAATCATTTACGTCATAACATGTATATACTTTATTCACATAGTATATACACATATTATATATTCCTCCCCGAATATATATGAATGGCCATATTTGCCAATCTCATCTAGAGATGACCAAAAATCCTAAAGATTCTCTCCAAGAATTATAATTATGCATTCATATAAGCATGATACCATACCCAAAGTATTTCCTTACTTTTATAACTAATAAATACTTTAATCATCTCTAAGGATATTATTGGATGTCTCCAATTACCAATTCACTCTAAGTGAATGTGCATATCTATATCCCCAAATTATTCTAATTATCTCCTAGGGTACACTCAACACTAATCGATATACTTATGCTTTCTATACGCATAATTATATAGGCCTATATGCCTACTAGAAATATCCTCGGGATTTATCTCTCCCGAACCACCTTAAATTTAATGGGTTATGGATTTCATTTCCATGAACCCAAGGACTACATCTTGTCCAATTAATCATTTAAAGGTCCCCACTATAATTTAGGAACCCTAAACCATCAAGTTCTACAATTATACTATTTTCCTCGAAAATATGATTTAAGGGTTATATATTTAAAACCCCCACTTAAGCCTCGTAATTTCCATTAATAAGTGGACTATATAGTCCCAAAAGATCCCTTATGTTATCATATAAATGACCTCGAAGCAATATGAATTGGAATCTATCCCATCTAACTCACCCTAGAAAAAAATTGGCAATCTGTCAGCAGGGGTCGATCGATCGACCAATGGTTGTCGATCGATCGAGGGCTTCGATCGATCGAACCCCATGATCGATCGATCGATCATGGCGGGCAGCTTCTTCTCCGAGAAGCTGTTTCAGCCATGGAAGCTTCTCCCAAGTTTCCATCTCCTCACCCAACGGACTACAACTCCAACCAACAACTACTACACATATAATATGGGTTCTAAACGTCCTAGAACTCGAAATCACCAATTAATTTCAGTTAATTTCTAAATTTCTCGAATTATCAAATTTTTAGGGGTTTATTCGTTTTATCTCCCAAAAACCCGTTTTATCCACGAAAACCCAACCCAAAATCTTTAGGGTTTTATTATACCAAACTACGTTATGAGATATTTATGCAAAAATTAAAGAAAGTAAGTAAACATTTGCCTCGTGGATAAAATCCGACGTTCTCGAGCCGAATCCCGCGGAGGTTGGTCGGAATCTCCCCCTTTTCTCCTCTTTTCTTCCTCATCTCTCTCTTCCCTCTCTTCTCTCTTCTTTCTTTGTCTTTTTCTCCCTCTCTTCCTCCTTTTATAAGGAGAAAAGGGTTTTAACCCTTAAAACCCAAAAACGACTCGTTTACTCAATTACGAGCCCATTTAACTCCAAAATTACCCGGAGCTCAATTTTGACAATCAGACACTCTTTTTCGATTATCTCGTACATTCGGCGCAATCAAAATTCCCATCCGAGGCACTTGACCGCAAATCACTATTTCAACTCAAAATAAATAAATTTGGTATTTCCATTAAAATATTTTTTTCTGTCGCTTTACCCAACGGTGACATATTATTAAAATACTCCAATTCATTTGCTTAATCCCAAAAGTAAATATATCACCTATCGATAATCATCAAATCCTTAAAAATCCCAAAATCACTATTTCGAGAAATTCTCCAAATTGCCAATTTATACTTAAATTTCGAAATTTAATTATCTCCAAAAGGACGGGTTGTTACAGGTGGCTCCTCTCAACTGATCGAATAAGTCATCGATTTAGGGCAACGGATACTTACTCTGTATCGTGACTTTATTAAACTCCTGGTAATCCACACACAAGAGTAAAGACCGATCTCTCTTCTTCACAAACAATACTGGGGGCACCCCAAGGCGACGTACTACAATGTATAAAACACTGCCCCAACAGCTTCTCAATCTGATCTCGTAGTTCCCTTATCTCTATAAGAGCCATACGATACGGTACGCGAGCTATTGGTCAAGCCCGGCTCCAAGTCAATGACAAACTAAATCTCTCTACTAGGGGCAATCCCAGTATCTCCTTAAACACATCGACAAACTCACATATGACTGGGATCAAATCAAGGTAAATCACCACTCCCTGAGAGGTCTCCTCCTCTATGTAGTACAAATTAGTGGACGATCCTCCCTCGGGATGTGGCATTGCCACTAAGAACATCTCCTCGTCGGGGATCGCAAACATTATACTCCTACTATAGTAGTCAATCGTGGCTCTATACTCAGCTAGCCAATCCATGCCTATAAAGATTTCGTACTCTGACATATCTAATACAGGCATATCAGCAGGCAAAACTAAACTCCCAATATATATACTCACATTTAAGCATATAAAGAAAATTAGTTTCCCACTACCCAGTGGTGAGTCTACACATGTAACTGTACTATATGTCGTCTCTAATAACCTTGCGGCTCGTGTAAATCTAGTAGTTATGAACGAGTGTGAAGCCCCAGTTTCTGATAAAATGCACCCCAAAGTACCGTAAGAAACATGCCCTCAACAGCGGGTGGAGCCTGCGGAGCTGCAGCCTGGTGGACGTGATACATGCCTATACTGTAATTTCTCCTACTGGGGAGGGGCTACTATAACGATTGGTATTGTAGGTAAGGCTGGTATGGGTGTTGGTGCTAGGAGGGCAGCGGGGAAAATAAGTAAGGCTTCTGGAGGACTCCTTCTTGCTGTTGAACCCTGCCTTTATTAGGGTAATCATGTCGCTTGTGTCTAGTCTTACCACAAATTAAACACTTGCCCACAAAATTACCTCCCCTCTGGCCCTGCTGGCCTCGACCCTGTTGTCCATTACAACACCTACCCTCGACCCTCTTATCCATTACCACCCATACCCTCGACCCTGTTGTCCATTACCACCGCTTGTATCGAGGCGGAACCCTTGGTGAACATTCGAGATGCAGATATGATAAGATTCATATGGAGAAATATAATCACTCATTTTGGCATCCCCAGAACCATCATCACCGACAATGGAACGCAGTTTGAAAGCGTCTCTTTTAAGAGTTTCTGTAATGAACACGGAATCAGACACCACTTCAGCTCGGTAGCCTACCCTCAAAGCAATGGCCAAGCTGAGGCTTCCAATAGAACTGTGACAGACGGATTAAATAAGCGATTGGAACGAGTCAAAGGCGCATGGGTAAATGAATTATCACATATTTTATGGGCTTACCGAACCACTCCATGGCGAGCAACAAGAGAAACCCCATTTTCGCTGAGATATGGGATGGAAGCAGTCATCCCACGAGAAGCAGGTTTGACGACAATGAAGTCCAACCTTGTCGACCAGGGCCATAACGATGCAGCATTGATCGTTGAGCTCGACCTATCCGACGAGCGCCGAGAGCTAGCCCTAGTGAAACTAGCGAGCTATCAGCAACAGCTCACAAGACATTACAACAAAAGGGTCAACCCAAGGACATTTCGAGTTGGGGACTACGTCCTAAGGAAAGTCCTAGGCAGAACAGTAAAACCATCAAATGGCAAGCTAGGGCCAAACTAGGAAGGACCCTTCAAGATAAAAAAAGACGATCTACAGGGCGCCTATCACATGGAAATGATGGAAGGCAGAGAAATTCCACGATCTTGGAACGTAGCCAATCTCAAGAGATTCTATTTCTAGATCTTTCTTTTATGCTTTTGTTATGGAACTAGAAGCTCATTTTCCTTGTCATTAATGAAAATTATTTAAACGATTTCATTCTAATGAGTAATAGCTATATGAGATTTATTGCACATCTTTTCCAAATGACAGGCACATTGATCAATACGCCATAGCAGGGGAGTGTCCCTCCTCAGGTCATCGTTATGAAACACGAAGGACCTCTTAGCATTGCCCCTGGCAATATATGAAGCCCTACAGGGGATCCTTAGGAAATATGGCCAAATTTATACTGGTCATCAAAACTTCTTTGGTTGAATAAAATCCTGATCGGATGAAGCATCCAACACCAAGTGTGCCCTCGCCAATTGCCACACTTAGGCCTAAGGGAGTGTGACGACACGCCCTAAAAGGTAAAGCGGTGCACAATGGTATCTCAATATTATACTGTACTGGGAGGACACTCACGTGATAATACAAACATAGAAGATCATAAAGCAGAAAGAATATGAAAAATATACTACACATGTTTAGTCGACAAATTCGCCCAAAACATAAATTTTATATTAATTCATCATATTTACAACAATAGTGATACATGTTTAGTCGGCGAGCTCGCCCAAAACATTTACACTACAAAAAATATACAGAGTAGCTACTAGCGAAACCTTAATGCGGATGAGGCCTCTGAGTAAGGTAATCAGCCACTTGGGACCTTCGACCGTCATCGGGCTGAGGGGCTAACCCCTCTTCAACCTCGTTAGCATCCGACTCCAGCAGCTGTCGAGCGATAGCATCAATGGGTATCCATTGATCATCTCTCCGAAAGGGATTGGGCATCCGAGAGGAAGGGGAGATTTCATGACGATACTAGAGCATCGAATTCCTTTGAACTTGCATCTCCCTCAATGCACTGAACCACCCCATGATGAAGGCGAGCTCCTCAAACTCTGTCAGCCTAGTCGGAGCATCTTGCCAACCCTGATCGTAACCGTCAACCCATACCCACCGAGGCCTATTTTTAAACAGGTGCTGCAGCCGAGTAACATCCCTTTAAAGCCCAGCAGCGATCACATATGCTCGCTGGACATCACCGCGAAGCTCTTCCATTTCCCTATCTCGAAGCTCTTCCATTTAATTATCTCGAAGATCTTCCATTTCCCTACCTCGGCTCCTGGTGCTCCTGCCAGCTCGAGGAACGGATGGACCAGTAGAACCCTACGGTACAGGAGGAACGTCACTCGAGCTAGCCCTAGCTCGCGACGAAGATGAGCCTTGCAGTACTGCAGGAGCGGTGCTCGGCACATGCTCCCTAAGACGCGAGACCTCTCTCCTTAAAGCTTCATTTTCCTGCTGAAGCAGTTCCCCGACCTGATTGATCTCAGAAGACTCTAATAGCTTCTCTCTCAGCGCATTAACTTCCTCTTGGACTGAGGCACCAATGTCCTCCATTTCTTGGAGCATGTCCTTCAGCTTGGCGACGATCTTAGTTTGCTCTATAAATGGCTTGTTCCTCAGTCGCAGAGATTTGCAGATCCTTACAAAAGTGTGACGAACTTCGGAGCTTACATTGAGCCCCAGCATCCTTCCCAATTGAGAAGTGGCAAGAATATAATCATCAATATCAATCAACTACATGAAATAAAAGGGCAAAGGAGAGAAAAAGACAAATCAGTGCACTGAGAAAAAGAAACCTTTTCATTAATAAGGGTTAAAAGTACATCGAGGAGCGAAAAGAAAATTTACAAACATAAAAAGCAAAAGTACAAAGTGATTCTAGAAGATAACTAGTTAGAAACCTCAGGTTTCTCAGAGGTCGATGTTTTTTTCCCTTTATCAGCATCAGCAGGAGCACCGCCTTCAGCAGGGGAAACCTCTGTCGCCACAAAGAGGGAAACGTCAGCAGGCAACGACTGAGAGACAGACTTAACACCCTTAAGAGCAGGGAAGGAGAATCTTCATACACAGTCGGCTTCGGACCGGGGTCATGCTCGTCGAACAGAGGAGAGTCGATATCAACACCAGCAGCTAAGAGGGCCTTATTCCAACCCTTCTTGAAGTTTAAACGGCTGATGTAGCCTATATGAACCTCAGCGTCTTCATATGCAACAGTCCACCCGGAGTTGTATAAATCCTCCTTGATGGTGGATGCCTTGGACTCCTTCTCTTTTAACTGCTCGGTCAGCACCGTTTTCTCCTCTGTGATAGTCAGCTTGCTCGAGCAAACCAGGTAGTAGGCTTGTTGCAGCTCTTTTATCTCTTTAACTGATGCGTCCTTCTCCCGGTTAGCTGTAGCAAGAGCCAGGTCGGATGATATCCGAGTAGCATCAACGATTTTAAAACCATCCTCGAGCTCTGTACCCTTCAACCTCAAGGCAGTATTTTCTTTTGCCAGCTCGCCATTTTTCTTCACCAGCTCATAGCGAGAACGATAGAGCACGGCGAAGTCAGTCATAAACTGCAAGAAGAAGAAGACATTAGAAGAGGGAAATAATGAAATTCATTAAAACATTGGAGAAAAGAAATAGTCTTACCAGGGCTAGCCTCTGGCTAGCCTCTAGGGCCAGTTGATCAGATCCCAGTGCCCTTTGATGATCATCATGAAGAACTGCTCTCTCGAGCAGTGCGGAGGCCAGCCGAGGATAAATTGCGACAGAAGCCCCCTCGGGCAGTGCAAACACCGGGACTAAGTCTTGCCCAGCCTTTATCCTGGCCTCCATCTTCCTCCTTCTCCCTCTCCATTCTTCTCCTCTCCTCTATCTTCTTCTTCTTCTCCTCCACCTTCTTTCTCTCCTCCTCCCTTTTTTCCTCTCTCTCTCTCACTTGCTCTTCTTCTTTCCTCTTCTTCTCCTGCTCCTAAGCAGAAGGCCGAGAACCAGTAGCCACGGCCCCAGAGCTAGACTTCTACTTCTTCGACCTATGGGCGAGGAGAACATGAGCATCATCATCATCATCATCCTGAATTAGATTCTTCCTTGAAGGAACCATCTCCTCGCTTGAAATGACGGATGTTCTCGACGACTCTCGAACTTTTGGAACTTCCCCATGTTCAGAAGAACTGCTACTACTGGAGCTCCCTTCAATCAAATTTCCTACAGCACCACCTGTGATATCGCTTTCAGAGCTGCTCTCCTCCTCCTCCAACTAGATAGGATCCGCAGCAGTCTCTTCAAATGTATCAAACTCAGGGATACTGTCGACCGACCTCGCTATAAAACTGGAGCCAACATTCTTGTATTCGAGGTAAAAAGCAATAGACCGAGGATGATCACCGTTATCTAAATGCTCCCTGATATTCCAAGCCTTTACCAATTCGGAGATACGAACCTCGCTGAGAGCAGGTTCCAAATTCTTCGACCTCGCTGAAGAAAAAAAATAGAGAAAAGTCATAAAGATCACAAGTCAACAAAAATTAAAAGAGCAGAGCAAAGTCTACCTATGTATTCCTCCTCATAAAAGGGAACAGAGTACCTATCAGACCTCGACCCTTTAAACTGGGGAGAAAAATGCCAATTTCTAGCAAGGAAGCCCTCTTGCCAATAGTCCTTATGGGAATCAGGTAGGTTCACTACCAATACCCTATCAGGATTCCTGGCTTTGAGGTAAAGGACACTAGAACTAGTCCAAGAAAAAGAATAGCAAAAGCAGACCTCAACAAGCCCTAACTTGGTACCATATAATTGATTTATTATATGGATGCCATTAATTATCTTCCACACATTGGGCGAGAACTGTGCAGGAACAATATTAAAATAGCCAAAGAAGTGAAAGAATAGATCGTTGGGAGGAAAAGTGAATCCCCCTTGGGAAAGCAACAAAACATGGAGATAATGGGTATCCTCTATCTCTCTAATGTTTCCAGGGGGGAAGCGCAGCACTCAATATTTACCCACTTTGGGATGTTATAAAATTCCCGAAATTCAGAGACCGACCTATTCCCAATCTTCGCCGTTGGAAAACTCTAGAAAACTACAAATTCAAAGAGAAAGTATGAAGAAAAGGCACAGAAGACTTACAAGATGGAAGTTTGACTCGAACGATGAAGAAGCACGAGCCCGAATAACAGGGAACCAATGAGAATGGAAACTGAGAGAAGAAAGTACGAAGCGTTAGATCTCACAGGGAATGGAAAAATGTTGGGAAAGTTGAAATGACGGATGAAAAATGACTGTTCTAGAAAACCTTTAAGTGTTGCTAATCATAGTGCACAGATCACGAAGCGGGTGCCACCAGAATCAATTCCCCAACTTTTGAAGATTTGCGCGATATATGAAACAACCATTATGACTAATAATTTAAATTTATTGAGCCCAAAACATGGCCCAACAAACATAGGGGCAATTGTGGGTACCCGAAATAAAGATAATGGGCCTGGACGAGCAGCCCAATTCTGGCGGCCCAAAATCTAGACCCCCTATCTCTTATTTGATTGTGATCTGGTCTCTTTCCAAGTTCCCATTAAGGGAGGTTCTAGGGAGAGATGAAAGACGTGGGAGAATCCAAAACCCCCACTTACCAAAATGTACATGTATGTATTAAACCCTAGGTCCGGGGAAAAGGACAGGTGGTATTCTCTGTAACCACTCTCCGGAGTATATAGAAATTACACTGACTCTACCACCGTGGACGTAGGCACATCTTTGTTGAACCACGTACATCCTTTGTTGTGTGATTGTCATTTTCTATTCCGTACTCTTGCTTGGTGATTGCCTTTCTCCTATCTATTTGTGTTGCATAATAATTGTCACCAAAATGAGTATATACATATTTGATTCATTTGGAAATCTTTTAATTTAGTCATAATTTTTATATGCACTAACCATTTGATCGATTTCAATTTGGGGATCTGGTGAATTTTAGACTCATAAATATTAAACAAATCCTTACATATATGGATCCACTTGAAAATTTTTTGAACGAACGCTTAAACATGGATTAAATAAATTTGTTGAAATCCATCGTGTTTCCCATTTTTATAATTTTAGGAGATGAAAAGACAGTTTTCCTTAAAAGCTTTTTTTGTACATCAGAAATAAGAATTGGTATTTTTGAATCCTCAGGGATCTTCTAGATCAAATATTTTATTATATTTTTGACAAAGAAATAAGCATCGGCGAATTTATCACCACAAATCTGTATTTGGTTCTTATATTAGATCTTGATTTAAATCCTCCCCAATGAATAAGTAAAAGCGATCATTGATTCAAACTGAATAAGACCCAATATGTATGGGTGACGATAACGCTCCCTTTTTTAAGTCATATGCAGAGGAATAAACATCTGGGTTACCTTATTCAACAAATCATTTTATGGTTTCATTCACCAAACAAGACGAAATTATTGATTAGTGGGGGAATTCAACAATGATGCGATATCCCAATAGGCAAAGAGCCTTACAGCGTGGGGATTGAAAAATTCCTAGTCACCATATATGACCTCATCCCTGACCTCCATACCAGAATTCCTTCTGTTCGGCGGACCAATGATTTTTGGTTGGCAATTACGAAAAACTATTTGATGCAATCATAACCAGCTTGATGCGATATAAATATGGGAGCAAAGACGCCTACTCGGGCTAAAGATCAGGCTAAAGATGTACTTTTCAGATTTCTTCTTCTAAAATTGGTCGACACCAAATGATACGGGTCGGAGACATCCGATACTGATCGGTGGCTTCACTCATTTTGTTCGGCGACATAAGCGAGAGACGATATCTCAAAGGATGAAGATTTGAAGTTTTCTTACCTACCTGTTATTAGTCGGAAACAGAGGAAACAAGTTTTATATGCAACTAAACATTTTTATGGTTGTTCGGCGATATCTCTATCTTGGTAGGAGACTTCATATTCTTTTGGTCGGTGAAATCGTCAACTTTACTGGACCATATTATCTTGACCGTCAAAACACATAGTTGGTCGACAATGAATATTATACAACTTGAGGGTTCCTAATCTCCTGAATGTTGGTCGGTATGATTTTTATGTTGGTCGGCAAACCATTTTGTTGGTCGGTGGATCATTTTGTTGGTCGGCAACATGAATTTTGATCGGAGGGGTTTTTATGGTTGGTCGGTGCAACATAATACTGGTCGGCACCAACTTTAGACCATTTTTTATTGAACGTTAACTTCATTGGACAATGATTCATTGGTGGGCAGCAAAGAATAAATAAGATGGGCGACATGTCATGGCTTTCCTATACCTGGTCGGTGACAACTATGCTGGTCGGAGGAAAAGGTGGGAAATCACCAATTAACGGTCGATAGCAAATTGAGGAGTTCCCAACCACCCATTTTCTAATCAACAATTTTTACTGCCAGATCCAATTCTTCTGAACAGGTTGATTACTTCTATATCTCCACTATTACGCGATACGAGAACATACTGCTTGTCGGACCATTTTTTGGTCGACGTTCTTTTATACTAAGATCTGAACATGTTTGTACATGTATAATTTAGTTACCAACATTGTACTGCAATACCCCCCATCATCTATTATTGCTCGACATTATCTATTATTGGCCGGAGGTAGCAGAAAGGAAACATTAGAATGGCAGATAGACGATTCCTGGCATTTCCTTTCGGTTGGAAAGTTTGGGTCCTATCATTTTGACAAAGTCAAAATCATGATCAAGATGTTAAAAGACGAGATAACCCCCATATCCTTTATACGTTATCATTCTTTATCCTGATATAATTTTCAAAAACCAACTTAAATTTAGGCATTTGCTTAAAAATTATTTGGTATAAAGTCCAAATCAAACCTCATATCTTGCATATTTGATAAAAAATCTGCTCACATGACATCATAGTCGGTATGACACAAGATATATTATTTCAAATTTCAAAATTGATATTTATTTGCCCAGCTTAGTAATTTTGACAACGTCAAAATCATTACCATTGCTACCTACTTTTTTTTAACTCACACTCCTCTTATAAAATAAAATTTTTAAAGCTAAATAAAATATACTCAAAAGCTTTATTTTAGAATAAATTTTCTGAACCAATTTATATTTGGTCTTTTGCTTAAAATTAAAATGCCTAACATTTTTTTATAAAAAATATATGCCCACATGACACACGTGTGGCACAAACATTTTTTTCATATTTTGAAATTTTTATTGCCTTGTGTTGATACACATTATATATTTATTGGATCACTAAATTATTCTCATGACTAACTATTTGAACTAGTCTCAACAGGAGTTCGAGCAACTGATTAAAATTCCATAGGGACATGATTCAATCCCGATGAAAGCTCGGTCGCAATCTTAAACTTATGGAAACTGTTATTGCTCGACATCCGGTAATTTTTCCTCGACGTATTAGCCAACATATATTATTTCATATTTTGAAATTGATATTTTTATTTCCCGAGCATAGACATATCATATATATTGATTAGATGACTAAATTATTGTCATGACTAATCAATTCAGCCTACACATATGGTAGAGAAAGTTATTAATTTTTACAGGTACAAGATTTAGTGCCGACGAATGCTCGAAAATAATCTTAAACTTATGGAGAATATTATCATAGCTCAGCCTTATGATATTTTATCTCAACGAGGCACTGTTGATTGTATTATTGTTCAGATATTGGCTCAAGCACAAATTATTCTATATCTCCATTAGGATTCATATTCTATATTCATCTCATCATGGAGCTCGACGAGATACTTATTATCATATTTAGCTCCGAGGAGAACTACAACATTTGTTATATTTCACCCCCAACGGATAGTTGGTCGGGTAATTCTTATTTATATTCAGGCCCGACAAAGTACTCGTCCATTTTCTCATGTTATGGAAAATATTATTCTTGTTCGGCATTATACAATTTCGCCTCGACAGATCAACAAGACAGTTTATTATTATTCTAAATCATTCTTTATGTCTATGCATATTTTATATCTATCTCAGCATGGAGCTCGGAAAATTTCTTCTCTCTATATATATTCAGCTTCAAGGAAGTCTTCAACATTTATTATATCTTATTCCCAACAATCCGTTGGTCATCTCCGAGGAGGTCTCCAGCATTTATTTTATCTTATTCCCAACAATCTGTTGAGGTCTCCATCATTTATTATATCTTATTCCCAACAATTTGTTGGTCAGCTCCGAGGAAGTCTCTAGCATTTATTATCTATTACCACCAACTCCAGTTGGTCGGGAACCAATTACCACCAACTCCGGTTGGTCGGGCATAAATTTCCTCCAACTCCGGTTGGTTGGGAACCAATCTCCTCCAACTCCGGTTGGTCGGGAACCAATTACCACTAACTCCGGTTGGTCAGGCATCAATTTCCTCCAACTCCGGTTGGTCGGGAACCAATTTACCACCAACTCCAATTGGTCGGGCATCAATTTACCACCAACTCCGGTTGGCCGGGCATCAATTACCAGCCAACTCCGATTGGTCGATAAATCAAATACAATCAACTCCGGTTGGTTAAACTAAGCAGGAACGTGGGATGCAAATCATTTCATTGCTTAAGCCTAAAGAATGACGAGTCACTATAATTAAACAGCAGGTGGAGCAAGTTTCATTATCTATGCAAAATAGGACAATTTGTACTTCTACATATATATATTCATCATCAAACAATGAGTAAAGCATCTTACAAAGTATTTCCAAGAAAATGAAAATGCAAACATGCAAAGATCTCAGGAAGTCATTTCAGGGAACATTTCCTCGGCCTTATTTTTTTAAGCAAGACCAACATAATTCAAGGCCAAGAAAGCATTCAAAGTTCATTTTCCACACTTGGGGGCTTCTATTACTGATATATTTGTTCATTCGGTGGAACATTCTTATAACATCATGCAGTTGAGCATTAAATTCAACTCCATAAAATTACACGGTCGGGGCCCCGACCAATCATCATTCAGGAGTTGTTTTTTTCTGCTCGTTAATTAGTTTTGATATTGAAGTTCAGGAGACATATTGAAGGAGGCATATTGAAGTTCAGGAGGCATATTGAAGTTCAGGAGTCAGGTTCAACATCTACATCACTGAGATCTTTACTACTACTGTCCCGAGCAATATTGAAGAAAAAGTTGTATGAAATGTTTCGAAGTCCACCACTAGCTTGGTACTAACCAGATTAAAGAGTTGGGTTCAAAAGCTACTATGTTGCTCGACGAAGTATTCAGAGGAGCATAAATCAGAAAAATCAAGCGCGTGAAGTTAGTACTCAGTTGCTCGGCACAGGAGGCAGTTGGTCGGCTAGCAAACCAATCAACATACTTGAAGATTATGACAAGCTACAAGCTGCATACTATGGCATGACTGCATCCAAATTCCCAGGGGTGATACATAACACTAGTTAGCTTGACGAACAGAGTTACTCAAAAGAGATATTAGCAACCACCGAATCAGCCTGCATCATATGTCATCCAGGAGATAGTGCATTTTATGTTGAGCAAATTAAGAAGGCAGATCAAGAATTTCACAAGCACCGAGCAACACTGCAGAATAAATACTCCATCCTTTCAGTGAACCATCAAGCATGGAGCATTGGGGTCTTCTGTTGACACAAAAATTCTCCATCTACGAGGACCAATCAGAAAAGGAAACATGTCATCCTATGTGGCAATATTTATACTTATTCAGCACCAGAGGAGAGTTGATCGACACCCGAGGAGTTGGTCGGCACCCGAGGAGAGTTGGTCAGCATACCAACCAACACATAGCATACCAAGCTACTTAGCGTGCAGAGCAACCAACCAGGAAAATCAAAGGATAGCTATGCATTTAATGTGCATTAATGAGGATAACAACGCATTTAATGAGCCTTAATGTACATTTCTACTATATCAAAAGATGACAACATATAGCCTTTTCATATTGACTCCCATCACTATAAATACATGTATTCCCTTAGCCAAAGGGACAGACAACCAAGAAACACCATACCCAAGATACACATCCTGTCTCTCTCTACACTATATTGTGCTATTGTAAACCCCTGGGAATAAAATAACAGTGGACGTAGGCTTTATTCATAGCCGAACCACTTTAAAAACCTTTGTCTCTTATATGTTTGATGTGAATGTTTATCTTCATCTTCAATCTCATCCTCGTCATTTATAGATAATTTATAGCTTTGGGACTTGGAGTTAGAAGTGGTAATTATGTCTAGTGTAGTTAAACTTTTAGCTAGTTTATGATTTAAGGCAGGTGGGGTGACTAACAAATCGTATCTGCATTTCAGTTAGACAGCTATCTATGTAGGATTCGTCATTTCATTTCGGTACTTCCAGTTGTAAAAGACTCTCTGTTTACACTTATTTATTCAAAGATATTATTTACTGATTCGTGTGGATCTAGGATAATTTATTAATTCGATTTTGAGACTATTAAGCATTGTGAAATTTTATTTAATATTATGATTCAGTTTTGAACCCACAGTTATTATCTCACTTTATTTATTTGAATCGTTTACATATTATTGATGTGAATGGTTTACTTTACTTGTTCATGTATCGTTGATCCTAAGAACGGTATAAGTTGTTTGATGTCCCTATCTTCGACGTTGATGCTTGGTCACCCAATATGTACAAAAATAGCGGTTATTAAAAATAAAAGACTATATTAAAGAAAGTCAAGTAATAACTACTGCAAGCACTTACAACTCTCATCAAAACACCCCTTTCTACTGATGAATACATTTTGCCTGTGGATCATCTTTTCTGCCATTGCAACATATCCAGGTATCTTTGGCAAACCTTTGCTGCTAAATTCAATGTCCTAATAATTTTTAATTCCGTAAGTGTTGTGATTCAAAGTTGGTTCAATGGAATGAAGGTGAAAACCCAGTACGGTCTGCTCAGGGTGCTCACTTCTTGTGTCATTTGAATGGGAGATTTGGTTTTAAAATAAATGAGAAGCGCTTCCATGGTAACAAAATAAATTACAACAGCTTTTAAAGAAAATTCATTTGGTGAATTACTGATATTTAGGCAATTTATACTCCTAAATTTAATACAAAGTTTCATGATTCCATTCTGCTTATTCCCATTATTAGTACCACCAAGTTTTTAGTTGTTAAAAGACAGCAGTGGGTCACTTGGAATCCTCCAAAGGATGGTATAAAACTCAATGTTGATGGACCTTCTATAAATGGCAAAGTAGCAGGTGGAGGTGGAGGTGGAGGTGGAGGTGGGGGCTGAGGGATTAACCTAGTTTAGCCTTTTGCCAGTGCTTTTGGTGATGATAACAATTCTATAGATGATGCTAGAGTTTGCTAACTAGTTTAGAGATTTGTTCTTATCACACATTCATATCAATGAACTTAAGGTGGATTCTAAGATGTTAGTCGAAATCATCAAAGGCAACAATCGCTTTCCTTGGAAATTGACTCATTAAGTTAGGCAAATTCAACATATGCAGCAGATCAGTTCCATTATAAAACAAATTTTCAGGGAAGCTTATTTCACACTGATACACCTTTTAACGAAAGCCATAATACAACAGAACTCCGAATCTTTTGTTATACGCAAGACCCGTCAAGGGAAACCTACAAAGCCACTAGAGAAGACCAGTTGGGAATATATCATTATAGGCCTCCCTGAATTTTGTTTGGTTGTAATTTGTATCCTTTTTGATGTTTTTTTGTAATTGTATTGCCTTTTCGATATTTTATTAAACTAAAATGCTGTTTTGTATTCCTTTATTCTGTGCATATAGGATTAGGGACCTCTATCTCCATAAGCCACTAAGAAGAGGTTTTTTCTTCTCATTAACAAATTTTGTGGGGGTTCGGTTTAGCTCATTTTTCCTTGGATTATGTATCGCTTTTTCCTATTTTCTCTTATTTTTAGCCAAAACACTTTTCATGTAGAATAGGGTTTATAGTTTGGTCTTGTTAATTGTTAGTATTAAATGTAATTAAAGAGAGTTTAGTCCTTTTTAGTAGATATCAGTATAAATGAAGGGTATTTTAGTCTTTTAATGTTGTCCTAGTTAGAGTAGGATTACTATTAGTATAAATAGGTGATGATGTAAGAGAGATGAAACAACTCTTTGGCTTGTTAATACAATTTTCAAATTTGTCCTTTTGTTTTTCTCTCTTCTTTGGACCCAATTGGTGATGTTTGCATCAAATTGGGTATCAGAGCGAGATCAGCTCCTTGGTATGTGTGTGTTGGGACGCGGGGGGGGGGGGGGGGGGGGGGTCTTCCCATTGCATTTCATCATTAGTGGCTCCCAAGAAAAGAAATCAGAATATCAAGTTTGATAATCGTTCAACAAGCCTAAAAAAAACCATGGTTGCGCTGAAATGAAGGAACATGAGGCTTAACAAATCCTAAATTTGTCAAAATTAGAGGGTTTTGTTTCTTCTCAACCTTCTTTTCAAACCCTAACCCCTATTTGAAACTCTAAATCTGAAATTCTTCAAAAAACAACTCCAACCCAAAAATTTCACTCAAACCCTAACCATAACTAACAAAAATATCAAGAACCCTCCCAGTACACTTCCACCGCGAATCCAAACATACGAAACCAAAACCCTATGACTTAACTCAACTCAACAAAGTCTTTTTTAAATTATTGGGGATCGGCTACATGAATCCTATTTTTCCATTCCATTTTGTTTATTGCAATATCTTCGGTTAAACCACATAATAACTCAACTCAACTCAACAAAGCATTTTCCCAATTATTTGGGATCGGCTACATGAATCCTATTTTTCCATTCCATTCTGTCCAGTGCAATATCTTCAGTTAAACCACATGACATCATGTCCTTTTTTATAATATCCCACCAAGTCAATTTAGGCCTACCTCTACCACTTGCGCTACCACAAATACTAACTAAATCACTCTTCCTTATAGGAACATCCATTGGTCTACGCATGACGTGTCCAAACCATCTAATTCGATTTTCTCTCAATTTATCTTCTATAGGAGCTACTTTTATCGCTTCACAAATTTGTTCATTTTAATTTTATTCTTTCCAGTTTTATCACAAATCCATCTTAACATTCGCATGTCCGTCACACTCATTTTCAGTACATTTTATTTTTTGGTTGCTCAAACCTCTGTCCCATATAACATAGCGGGTCTAATAGTCATCCTATAAAATTTTCCTTTCAACTTCAAAGGTATACGCCTGTAGCACTTCTCCACTTAACCCATCCTGCTTTAATTTTATGAGTAACATTATCACTAATATCTCTATTCTTTTTTTGGATAATCGAGCCTAAATAACGAAAATGATCAATTCTAGGTATCTCTTGACCCTCCAGATTTTCACCACACTCCCGTTTGTCCTCCTATTATTACTAAAATTACACTCCACATATTTTGTTTTAGTCTTGCTTATTTTAAATCTTCTTGTTTCTAGAGTCTCTCCACAATTCTAGTCTAACATTAATCCTTGCCTTATTTCCATCCACTAAAACAATATCAACCGAAAATTGCATACACCACGGCACCTCATTTTGCATTTTTTCAATCAACTCATCCATAACAAGAGCAAATAGATAAGGACTTAGTGTTGAACCTTGGTGCAGACCTATAGTAATTGAGAATTCATTACTTTCTCGAGTTGATATTCTTACTATAGTCGTGGTTCCATCATACATATCCTTGATCGCATCAATATATCTACGAGTCACTCCTTTTTTATGTAAAACCCACCATATTATATCTCTTGGTATCCTATCATGCGCTTTCTCCAAATCTATAAAAACCATATAAAGGTCATTTTTCTCTGTATACATATTACCTCTTCATTAATCTCTGCAATAAATAGATTGCTTCCATTGTTGACCTTCCGAATATAAACCCAAATTGATTCTCAAATACAATTCTTTTCAATCTCAATCTATATTCAATCACTCTCTTCCACAATTTCATTGTACGACTCATTAACTTAATACCACGATAATTTGAAGAACTTTTTATGTCCCCTTTATTTTTATAAATAGGTACTAAAATACTCTTTCTCCATTCATCGGGCATCTTATTAGTCATTATAATTCTATTAGATAATTTTGTAAGCCAAGACATTCCTTCCTCCCTTAAACACTTCCAACCCTCAATAGGGATACCATCTGGTCCTCAAGCCCTCCCTGTTTTCATCCTTTTTAGAGCAATTCTAACCTCTGTTGTTCTCATTATGCGAAAAAATATATTTTCTCGAGTCTCCCCAAGTTCCTCTATAATTAATCTACTCCCATTATCTTCATTCAATAACCTTTCAAAATAGTTTTTCCACCATTTCATTATCTCATCACACTTGACTATGACTCTCTAATCATCGCTTTTAATACACTTAACGTTATTAAAATCTTTTATTTTTTTGTACCTAAGTTTGACAAGATTATAAATACTTTATTCCCCTTCTTGTGTTCCTAATTTTGTATAAAGATCATCATACACCTTTAACTTACAATCTCTTACCATTTTCTTAACTTCCTTTTTATCGCATTTATATTTCTTAAAATTTTCTTCGTTTTTAGTTGTTTGCCATTTTTAAAGCACTCCCTTTTGATGTTTACTATATTTTGTACTTCTTCATTCCACCACCAAGTCTCTTTAGATTGTGGCCCCCTGCCTTTTGCTTCTACAAGAATTTCTTTCGATATTCTCCCAATGCATGTGGCCTTCTTATCCCACATTATGTTAGTATCACCTTCGGTATTCTATGATGCTTCATTTAATATATTATCTTGAAATAATTTTAGTTTCTCTCCTTTTAAGTTCCACCACCTAGTTCATAGGTTAATCTTCTATTTTTGCACTCGTGATTGATTTTTAATATTTATATCCAACACCAGTATCCTACGTTATGAGGTTAAGCTCACTCCCGTAAAAACCTTATAGTCTTTACATGTTAGTTGGTCTCCTTTCCTAGTAATGAAAAATCTATATAGCTCTTATGTGTTCCACTTTTATAAGTTATTAGGTAGTCAAGCCTCTTTTTAAAATATGTATTTATTGATACAAAATCATAAGCCACTCCAAAATATAAGACAGACTCTCCACAGTCATTTCTATCTCCAAAACCATATCCTCCATGCACTCTCTCAATCCTACACGATCTTCTCCAACATGGCCATTAAAATCTCCCCCTATATAGAATTCTTCACCTATGAGTATTTCTTGAATTGATTCATCTATTTGATATAAATTACATTTTCACCTAATACGAGCTTTACAAGTATAAGTCTATCACCTTTTCTTATAGTGGTTACAATGTCATCCTTAAAATTTTTATCTACTATTATTCCGACTCCATTTCTATTTCTATGTTTTCCTGTATAATATAATTTAAACCCTATATTTTCTATTTCTCTTGCAAATGTAGGAGCTTGGCCTATGCAATCACATGACGGGATCACTCTAGTAGCCCTCCATGAATTCCGACGAACTGCTATGAAGGCCAAATAGATTGGCAATAGCAAACGAAGGTTGAATCCAGATATCGCAACCCTAGGTTGCATTTTGAGCCATGAGGCCAACCGCACCATCGAATGAGAACAAAGAAGGAGGAGAGACTCTTGATTCAGGGAGTTAAATCCATTAATGTTGCCATAGATGAAGAAGCGAACAACAGGGTTGTGGAGTTCATATCGAGGCTGGCGAGAGAAAGACGAAGGAGCGAGTGGTTTCAGTGTTTCTCAATCCGTTATTGTTTGATGCAGCTTTAAATGAATTGTTGGGTTTTTGGGCTGAGCCTTTGAAACTATAGCTAAAATTCGGCCTACATATATGAACCTAGCCAAGTAAAATTTTGGAGATAAATTTTGAGCCCTCCCAAGTTTGACAAAATTAATTTTGGGACCCAATTTTTTTTCTTGTTTCTCGGCCGCATAATTTTGCACGCATCTCCAACTTTCAATGTTCGAGGACAAATTTTTTCAAAAGCGGGGAGGATGATGTAGGACAAGGTTTATAGTTTAGTTTTGTTAATTGTTAGTATTATGTGTAATAAAAGGAGGGTTAGTCCTCTTTAGTAGATATTAGAATAACTGAAGGGTAGTTTATTCTTTTATGCTTTCCTAGTTAGAGTAGGCATACTATGAGTATAAATAGGTGATGATGTAAAAGGTATGAACCTACTTTTTTCTTGTTAATAGAATTTTCAGATTTGTGGTTGTGTTTTTCTCTCTTCTTTGGACCCAATTGGTGGTGTTTGCATCAACTTTTTAAGCCAATAGGGTTTGTATATTATTTCTTTTTATTAAGAAAAAAGTACTTAGTGTAACACGTTAACATATCACTGCTACATGCAAAAATGTTTGTACACAATCTTGAAGCCTTAAAACCTATCACAAACATGCATATAGGCAAACACAAGTGTAAACATGGTCTGTAGAATTTTCAAGCAGTTCAACATAACAGATGTGCATTTAGACAAACACACTGCAAAACAAACCTCCCAAGTATAAAGTTCGGGTGAGATGAATAATAATACAAGTGTTTAATTTGGTAGGGAGATGCTTCTACATAATTTAATATGGGGAGAGGCCTTTATATTTATAACTCAAGTTCTGAAGGATCTTTTAACACCTGAACGAACTCCAAAGTGCAAATCATATGTTCATTGAAAGATACATGCATAAATTGACTTCCATCCCTTTGTTTCAGGAAGTATATTTATTTAAAAACGAGAAGAGAATAAATTGTACAGAGTGGCTATTCACCTTCATTCTAGACTTTGGATTAAAACTCTTCTCTCTTTGCAACCAGGTTTGATGGCCTTCAAATAGTGGCGGTGACTGAGATCTATTATTTGTTACATCGTCCTCCATAATATAGGATAGACTTTGAACAACTGTATCAGGAGTTCTTCTCTTCGGAATAACTACTTTCAAGGCCGGCCCTGGGCAAGTGCCGCATAGGCGACTGCACATGGCCCCAAAATTAGATGCTCATTTCCTCTCTGCAGCTGGGGCCCATAACAAATTCATGTTCATAATCACGCAAAAAGATCGAGGCCTTGTTTGCAGGGGACGCTCATGAGATTTAGAGGGTCCTATGCAAAAACAAAATATAAGGCCCTTGTTTATTTACTAACCTAAAAAATAATAAAAATAATTATCGCGGCTTAATATATGTTTTTCACCCTTTATACTAATTCTTGATTCTTCCACTTCTCTTTATTTTTTGTATTTTTTTCATATCCCGATGCTTTTGTTAGAAACCATTTAATAGAAAATAAGTGAAGAAAATTGACATGCACACACAACAATTATCATCAAATAAGAGAAGTAGGAAAAACAACTCGTGAGTTGAATCCTTAGAAGTCACATAAGAAAGATAATTTTTACATTAATAACCTTATGATCAAAAGAAAAATTCAAGATTCATATTATATGTCAAATGCACAACTAAATAACTAGTGCAGTAAATTAATAATGGATATTATATACAATACAATTCAAACACATTTACCTTTGCCAAAAATAATATGCATCTGCTAAAAATTGTAGATTGCAGACAATCTGAGTTTGAAGAGAAATTGATCAGATTTTTTTTGGAAGAGTTGAATAGTAAACAATTAGGTAAATGCCAAAGAAGAAAAAATATGAAAGAGGTGATTAAAGTTAACAGAGAGGTGGGGGAGTGAAAAAGTTATATTGGAAAGGTATATGAGAAGATGGGTCGGATTGTAAGGACTCTTTTAAATTTAAAATAATTTAATATCTAGTTGCCCTTTACATGACTCTTTACTTTTCCAATAAAAATGTCCCTTTGTCTACCCTATTTAGTGGTGCATTACAGTTAGCCTTTGTCCTTTCCAAACAAGGCCCGATCTTTTTGCGTGGTTATGAACATGAATTTGTTATGGGCCCCAGCTTTAGAGAGGAAATGAGCATCTAATTTTGGGGCCCTGTGCAATCGCCTATGCGGCACTTGCCCAGGGCTGTGTAGAGAGGAAATGAGCATCTAAGGATTCAACTCACGTGTTGTTTTTCCTACTTCTCTTATTTAATGATAATGGTTGTGTGTGCATGTCAATTTTCTTCATTTATTTTCTATTAAATGGTTTCTAACAAAAGCATCGGGATATGAAAAAAATACAAAAAATAATGAGAAGTGGAAGAATCAAGAATTAGTATAAAGGGTAAAAAAAAACTTATAATAAGCCGTGATAATTATTTTTATTATTTTTTAGGTTAGTAAATAAACAAGGGCCTTATATTTTGTTTTTGCAAAGGACCCTATAAATCTCATGACCGCCCTGACTACTTTATCTGGGTCATTAGCAAGCGGAAATGGCCAACCTATTGCATATTGGGGTAGGGTGGGGTGGGGGAAGGACAAGTCAGTTTACCATCGACATAATGAGATGAGACCAACAAATAATAGGAATTGTGAGGTCTTACGATGTGGTAGTTTTACAAATCCCATTATGTTTAACAGATCAAATACCTTACTTTCTTTGTTACAAAGAGCTGCATGATACCAAATAAAATTACATGATATCAAAAAAGCAAAAATAAATAGCATGTTGCATAATTAAAATTTATTCACTTCAACAATTATCTTCTCTATTTTCTTTATTTGGGTTGGATTGCCATTGTTGGTGATATTATATATTGCTTACCATGTTTCTACGTGAAATCAAATAACACCCAACGAACCTAGCCTCTTGATCCAGTGGTATAAGGCTACCATTGGGGCAGTCTTGGGAATGGATTGGGTTTGATCCCATCACTCTCAAAATAATACTTGGTCAGCGAAAACCACAAACCGCGAAGGTGAATTAATCAAGGTGCACTTAAAGCTGCACCACGAGTTATGATACCAAAAAAAAAAATAACAACACCCAAACACAATTACATCAAAGCTTAAGAAAAAACAATAATAACAGCAACATGATTGGCAAGACCAGGCATGATATAGTATAAGTAACATCCAAATAATGGCAGCCACGAGAACCAAATGAATAAATCCCCTTTTCCAAACGAGCTTCGTTGTGTATTATTGAGATAATCTTCCCCCATTAAACAAACCACCTTCTTCATCCACCAAGTCATATCATTATCTTATCTCACACTACAACTACATATATATAATTAAATAAACAGAAAGAGCAGTTACCTTTAGTTTGGGGGTGATGGTGATAACGGCGGTTTGGTCGCAAAGCCACTGAGGGTTGAAATTCCTTGTCCATGGGGACCCAACTCATTGGTGCTTTTTGAAGGTTTGAAACTTTTTCGAACCTTTTATTTTTAATCCCATTTAACGATGCTCTTCGGATAAATAAATGTTTGCGGAAGCGTGAAACCAATAAAAAAGGGTAATATTATCGCTGTGTTTTTTTTCGAACTTTTCGATTTTCAATCCGATTTTTTTTTTTAATTTGAAATGAAATTTTAGTTTGTAGATTTTCAATTTTCTGATTTTTGATTTTGAAATAAAATTTTAGTTTGCCGATTTTCGATTTTCTGATTTCTGATTTTTTCGAAAAAAAAATCGGATCAAAAATTGAAAATTATTTTGAATTTTTGATTTTCGGATTTTTCCGATCCTATTTTTCCTAATTTTTTCTATTTTTTCGTAATTATTTTCCTATTTTTTATTTTTTCGATTTTTTGAAAGTTTCCCATATCCCACATCGGTTGGGAGAGGGATAAGGCTCCAATATATGCTCTATAAAAGGAGAGTATCCTCCTAACTTCTACACAAATGAAAAAATGGATCAAATTCTCATGTATTTACATGTTGGGTTAAGCCATTTTATTTGTTTATTTAAAATATGTGCTCTATAAAAGGAGAGTATCCTCCTAACTTCTACACAAATGAAAAAATGGATCAAATCCTCATGTATTTACATGTTGGGTTAAGCCATTTTATTTGTTTATTTAAAATGAGAATTTTGAGTAATTGAAAATCCATAAAAAAAATTAAATTTTGAAATTTTCGAAATTTCATGATTTTAATATATTTTGTGAATTTTCGTTCGATTTTTGCCGATTTTTCGAGTTTTTTGAATTCGAATTTTTTTTTAATTTTCCAAAAAAATCGGATCGGAAATTGGAATAGTTATTTTATTTCCGAAAAATCGAATTTTTTTTCCGAAGATGCATTTTTCGATCCGATCCGACCGAAACACAGCCCTAGGTAATATTCATGTCTCCCGTTCATTTCATTAACGAGGCAAATGATATATTTTCAAAATATTTTTACAACTATTATATCTTTTTTTTAAAAAAAAACACTAAATTTTTAAAAGTCCATAACTTCAAATCTACCAATTTGAAATTCACAAAATTTATTTATTTTGAATCTACTTGTCTAGATTTATCAAACAACACCCATATTCGATATTTTTTGACGAAAAATAAAAAGAGAAAAAAAATTGTCTCTATAAAACCTCCATTTTTTCAGGTAAAAATTTCAATTTTTTTCCCGTCAAAATTCTTATTCTTCAATTCGGGCGATGGTGTTGCTAGCGCGGACCAAAAAAAATAAAGAAATAGACGAAGAGGGAAAAACATTTCGATGAGAATTTGACGGCCTCTTCAGTGGGCTTCCGATAAGTCTCCGATGGGGTGGGGTGGACATGGCGCTGCTAGAGAGAGAAAGAGTGTGGAATTATGTGTTTGTTTTTAAAGAGAGAGTAAGTGGGTTTAAAATGGGTATATGTGATGGTATATTTGTCTAAATATATGTAGTCTATAATAAAAAAGGACTTAGTGCATTAAAAATAATTAATGAGATTTGATGCGTCTTTTACTCAATAAATGGGGCTTGTCTTGAATTATTCCATAAATAATAAAACTTCTTTATTCTCACTAATATCAATATATCCTTTGTAATTTACTTTTACAACAAATGGTACATTATTTTACACTAATTAAAATAAAGTATAAAGTCAACTAATCATCATTGCATCTTGAAAACCTAAAAGATGACGCAACATTGAATAATAAACCGTTACTCGAACAAAACCCAAAATCCATATAAACTATCGGATTGTGAGCGGGAATCTCATTAGGCTCATAGAAATGATCCAAACGAATTATATAAACTTGAGTGTGCACATATATAAGGGTTTACGCATATGAACACTTAAATAACATCACGTGATAAACATTAAATCCGAGGATCTTATGCGTGTATGACATTTTTTATGGATATGATGCACCCCATCAACTATCAAATATAAGTCCACGTTCTCAGAAGCTCTTCTGTTTTCTAATGGCGGTGGATGAAGTATCCTTGGACTGCATCGAAAAATGTTATTGTTAGAGAGGTTAGCAACAGGGGTGGCAATGAGTGGGTATATGGCATCTTGTTCTGCAGAAGCATCCTTCTTATGATGAACCCAGAAGAAATGGGAAGGTTCCGGAGATATTAACCCATAAGTTGTTTACTCAGGATCAGTACAGCATCTGGATTAATGGTAAAATGGAGCTAATTGTTAATCCATTATTTATTCTTGGAAGGTATTACCTTTCGAGATCCTATTTCTAATTGTTTATTGTTATTTAGATTTTAAGAGTAGCATCATGTTATATGTCATCATATCTAGGTGATAATGAACTCAATAAGGAGAGTTTATCTTTTGACTTGCAGATACTTGTGGTGTGGGAAGCAGATATTTCCATTGCTCAGCATAAGCATCATCCCAATATATACGAGGAGGCTGATTCCAACAAAAGGAAGAAGTGTTATGCGCAACCTCTTATTGATCTCCACATCAAAATATATTGTTACATGGAATTAGAGCCATGGAGTCCAAAGAAAAACATTGTTAGTGGTAAGAAACTAACTTCACATATAATGTGGCTAAATTCTTCTTTTCTTGTTTTTTCATTTTAAAAAAGACCGTCATTCCGCACAGTAATTTGTGATGGTAAATTGAAAGACACAACCCCCACCCTCCCCACCCCCGCCCGCGCAACTATGACACTCGTTGCAAATAATTGTTGATGCCAGAAATTGGGTTTGTTTGTACCAATCTTAGTTACATTAAACCAATCTACTGGCACTCAAGTAGTTAAGAGATGTATAAACATAGCATTTACGTGGTCTAGCCCAATTCGGTGCCTATGTCCACAGATGCTATGAATTTCACTAATTGTAATCTCCATGGGCGCCGGTTTAAAAGTACTCTCACTTTACTTTAGCAGTATAACAATGTTAATTTATCCCCTCATGGCGATAACATTAGTTGCAATTAACTCGCTGAAGTTTTAATTTTGGAAATAAAATCTTTGAAATGTTCTCCTCTGATGCAATCCCATTAGAATTATTTTAAATAATTCTCCATTATGTTCTCCATAATTATATTAATACTAAGAGTCACTTTGATTAATGAAAGGGTACTCTAAATTCCAATAGTCAAAAGGACTCTTAGGCATCTACCTTGATAGATGGTTGATATTAAGTGACTGTTGGAGATTTAGGTCATGTCCTTACCTATAAATAAGTGACTGATTTCCATCATTCAGACACTGAAAGACGACATAATGAAATTATAGGAAAGGGAGAGAAATACAAATTCTCAAGGACAATAAATTTTGAAATAGTGTTTTGGCTAATCTGGGATATCTTATCGTTGGAATACGTTTAAATTGGAGCATGTTCTTTCTACATATAAGATGAAGTTGTGTTCTAAATTTTAATTTGATCAAACATCAATAAGATTGACACCGCTATCAATATTTTTAATTATGACAATTATGGAGGTATGTTATTTTAACATCATTTATGTTCCGCATAATGCTTATGTGTGATAATCATGAAGATCTAAAATCTTTTTATTAAGAATATTTGTATGTGAAAATTTAATCAAATTAATGTAATATTGGTTAATTAATATTATGATGTTCTTAAAAATAGTTTTACAAAACCTACCCAACATGTCACTAAAAAAGTTTTTAGCAACACTTTTTAGAAACTAATAATGTGGTATTTGCAGGTTTTTTATAGTTTAAGGGTTAGTGAAATACTAGGGGGTAATTACGATAGGAAAGATAATTTGGGGGAATTCTTGCATTTACCCAAAATGGCTATTTGTAATGCTAAAAAATTACTTTAGTTATTCACCAGTGGGGTCTATATTATATTGACATATTTTCTGTAAATGCAGATGTGTCAGAAGGAGCCATTATTGTATGTGAACATATTGCTTTGAATAGTTTATTTAGTTGCTTGTATTTCAATGAGTTCGACCTCCTAACACCAAGAGATCAACTAAGCTTTGGGTAGGTGGTGTATAGGTTAGGAGGGGTGTTTAAATTATTTATGTTTCAAAAGTGCGAGTACAATTCACTATTTATATTCACCCACCCACACGTGAAAATTCCTCTAAAATAGAGTGGGTGAAATCTTTGAATGGGCTCAAGGGTAACAACAGTGATTTGAAAGAGAGCAAGGGAGGATTAGGGTTGTGGACACCTTATCCTAGGAACCTTGATTCGGTTGTGTTACCACCTGTCGCAAGAACATCAAAAGCGAGATGAGTAAATTTGAATCTATCTTTTTTTTTTCATTTTTGTAACACTTTCTTAGGAAGTTCATTAATTATTTTCATGCTCAACTGGGAAGATCATATAGGCCCTAAAAAAGATTTTTATGCATTATCTTGAGAGGAAGGTTGGTTGGTTGTGTAAACTACAGGTTCCTAATCTGTTGCATGTTCCCAAGTTATTTTTAACGAAAGCAATTTCTTGACATGTTAATGTACAATATGTTTATAACATCCCTACATATGTGTTCGCGCGTGTATATATATATATATATATATATATATATATATATATATGTGTGTGTGTGTGTGTGTGTGTGTCAGTACTGATTAAATGTGGCCATTTATGAAGATTGAAGAATCATTATATATTAAATATACTTCAATTAGATAGCCTTTTAGGCTCTAATGGCTTATGTGCGTATTTTGTTTTTCTCTTGATTTTATATGAATTGCAGACGTTTATGTTTTCACTTACCATTTAAAGATGTAATTCCATCAAACCCCATGGTAGAGTTGAGGTACTCCACCAATCCTTTTTTTATTCTGTGCACACATATCTTGGTGACTCATTTGAATTTAGAAAGTTGTCCTTATATATATCCACACATAAATCCAGAGGTAGACATTAAGATGGTTAACATGGAAAAATCTGAGGGGGTTATGGTCCAAGGAAATATATTTGTCTTTAATATAAATATATTTTATGGTCCTTTAAATTCCAATTGATATTGCAAGATGTAATACCCCGTATTTTTGACGATATTCATTTTGGGATTAATTAATTAAATGAGAATTAATTGGGAATTAATGCGGGTAAAATACTAGCGTGATGTGAGTTGGTATTTGACTATATTGAGTATATATGATGATATATGAATATTGAATTATGAAATTTGTCGTGAGCTTGATATACAGCAATTTGGTCATTTTATTGGGACGCGTGTGACAGTCGCGTCAGGTTATAATTATTTTGATTATAAAAGTGAATTTAAATTATATTAACTGTATGGTCGTTTTGAGTGCGCCAACGCGTCCGGAAGGGTCGAGATAGTCAGAAAACACTAGCCGGGGGATTAATTTGGGTCCCGGGGTATTTTTAGGCCATACCGGCAACATAAAGGGTATTATGGTAATTTTATATTTTGAGGAATTAAAAATGACAAAAATTAGGAGTCTTTATCTGATTGGTAATAGACCCACTAAACCCACTAACCAACCCTTATTGACCCAATAAGCTACGGAGGTTATCAAAATTAGGTTTCCAATTTTCCCAAAGAAAACCCTAGCCACCTTTGGAGAAGAAGCTTGGAGAAAGAGAGAGAGAGAGGGAATTCTGCAGAAAGAGAGAGAAAATCGTCATCAAAATCAGAGATCGAATCAAGGCAAGTGATTTAAATTACATTCTTTATGCAATAAATGTTTCTTCCATGTTAGAAATCTTAATAATCATTCTTGTTTGAGAGATAAAGGAAAACCCATTAAATTGGAAGTTATTAGTTTAATTTTGGGTATAGGTTTGCATGTAGAAATGTTATTGGAAGATTGAATTCAGAAATTACATATTTATGTGATGTAAAAATGGATTAAATTCTGGGAATTGATGATGATAAAAATCTAGGGTTTATGTTCTTGAAAAAATGGGGAAAAGAGTAGAGACTTGTGATTTGATGATGTGTAGGAAGAATTAATCCTTTAAAATATGTTAGTATGTGACTTTAACATGTTTAGGGAAGATTAGAGACCTTAAACAATGGTTAGATTGAGGTTTGGATGAGATTTGAGGTGTAGAGAAATTGGAAAAACGAATATAAGAATTTATGGGCTTGATTCTGGTCACTCGTTAGAAGACCTACCCAGGTCATTCGAACGAGCTCGTTTGAACGAGCTTCTAACGAGTTGACAGTTTGGGGTTCTAACGAGAGGGATGTTCGTTCGATAATCTCGTTCGAACGAGATCTCGTTAGATAGCCCAGTTCGTTCGAACGAACTCTCGTTCGAACAGCCTCGTTCGAACGAGACTTCTAACGAGATGGCAGTTTAGGCCTTTTTGGCTTGTTTTGATTTTAGGAGTCCCGTAATCTTGTTCGAGGATAGAGATAACACCCCTTGATGATATATTGATAGATTTGGGACATTTGGGTTATTATGAGGAGTAAATTATATACGAGTGATTTAAATAATGGTTAATATGGGATTGAGACGTGAGTGTTTACCACGACATGAGAATAAATTATGGCGCGTGTAAATATGGACAGGGATTATATAAGTTGTATATATATTAAGTTGGTACGAGAATGCGATAAGTACTACAATTAAACTACGGTATTACTAAGATGTGTGCTTACTTAGTATTGGTATATGAATTGTGTGTATGACATACCTACCATACTTGCTATCACGGGAGGTTTACGTTCGCTTAGGGCCCTCTAATCCTTGTGTTGCCCGGATTTAGACTGGTTACCTCGATGAACATAGTTAATAGAAAGACATATTGGGATGTTAATAAGTCCGCTGATCGTGGGAGCGTAGGTATGTGCGTGACCCATGTGATGTGACTGTGTTCGCCTCCATTATTTGTGATGTTGTTATCTGTGAACTATTCCTGAGAGATTCGGAATATGTGATCCTTATGTACGTGATGTACCGGGATGGATAGCAGAGTATGCGTGCACCGCAGCTAGTTCTCGGGGTGCTTGTATTGTATTATACTGTATATTTATGTTGTGGAAAAATATACACTTTATTATGGGAACTTTAAAATGGTATTGTGTGTATAACTATGGAATAACAAAAAGGGATGATCTATAATGAGTTGTATTAATTTTACGTGATAACCTGAATTTAAGTTAAGACCCTATTTTAATTGCGAGCGTTATTATGTTAATGGGAACCGAGTAATAAGGGTAGAACCTACGACAGTCTAGCTAGTTATGATGTCACTTAGCTAGTGATTTATGTCATTTTAGATGGGTACTTACGTTAGGAGTGCACAGTTAGACGAGAGGTGAGAATTTCATGTGAGTGCACGTCCTAACATGTACTTTGCATTTAATGTTTTAAATGTTTTTAAAGCACTTGCAGGTTTTTAAAATATCTCCACATTCGGGCTCTGACCCGTTTGCTTTCAATCTATTTTTCTTGTAAAACCATTTTAGGTGCCCAGCCACAAGGACACCATGCATAGGATACTCATTCAGGTGACGAGCTGTAGCTGTTTGTGGAAGCTACATGGATTTGCTTTTAGACGCTTCTATCACTTGGATTCTATATTCAGAGTTCTTCAGTTGTAGGGCATGTTGCCCAAATTCTATTAGAGACTTTTCCGTTTCAGTTTTCAGACTTGGCTTGTATTGATTTAGTACTCAGTATTCAGTTTCATTATTTCAGTTGGTGGAATTGTAGGGAGGTGTTTTCCTCCAGACTTTATTTACATTATGTGATGGTTATTCTATTTACTTCGGTATGGTGAATGGTGTTATTATTCTTCATTACACTTGTTGCATGTTAATCAGACTTTAATTAAAATTTGGCAACTTACTTTTTAAATACTAGGTGGTTAGTAATAATAAAATGTTTTCGACAGTGATGCTATTAACTGGACCAACTTGGCATTTTGAATTAATTTAATAAAGGAGTAGCTACCCGGTATTTAATTAGTCGGGGTGTCACACAAGACTGCCTTGATTGATCTGTCCACTGCATTTGTTTTTACGCGAGAATAGACGAGGGTTGATTATAGATCAAGAAAGACTTTTTAACATTTATGTTGAATATAAATTTGTTGAACTTCTAGAACTTAAGAGTCGTTATATTCAACAGGATTGATAATAACACATTTAGACATACCCTTTTAGAAGTTCAAAAATTAGACTTATCCCCTGCATACAAATGAATTTACTTGAAACAAGCATAAAATACAAATTTATAACTCCCATTTCTATCTGCAGGAGGTAATCCTAATTTTTGAACTTTTAAGGAGATATCTCTTTTAATGCATCAACTAATAAGATATGAGGGTCACTATAGTTAATGTTTTTTATTTATTTCGGTGGAGTGTGGGAATGAATTAATGAACGTTGTCTTATTAGTGTGGTCATTGGTTTTCATAACTTGAACCTGTGTAGTGATAATGGAATAACTAAAAATATACGTTCATAAAATTGCAAGCCAAAAAATATAAATATTAAATTGAGTGTGAAAAGGAAGTTAATATAACACATTAGTGAAACAATTAATAAAGATGTGATAAGTAGTCATAAATATTAATGTTCAAAGGAAACAGTAGTTAACATTAATGGATAATCTGTATATAATACTAAAAGACATGACATGATTTAGTGAAATATTATTAGACATGACAATAAGGCTCATCGGTTCATGTGTATTTTATAGTATAGAATAAATCATTATTGACTATATTTTGCCATTTCTCAAAATTGGCAAAATATTTATTAAGGTTATGCATGAATTTGGTACCCATCAACCATATAAATTATCTGCTTATGAAACACAAAATAGTGAGGTGCCACTTGAATACATACAATGTTACACGTTGAATGGAATGTGGTTAAAGTATCCTGGTAAGAAAAGACGGTAAGAATAACATTTTTATTCATGTTAAACTTCAACGTTTCTAGCACTTTATATTTTCTTTTTCCAATCTATACTAGTTTTCTAAGTAATCAACCTCACAAAATCACAAAGTCCTGAATTGATGAAAAAATATCAAAATACATGACTAGCGCTAAATTTCGATCAGTTTGGTTAGTAAATAGAGCATACCAATACCAAAACAATTTTGAAAGCATCAAACTAAAATTACCAGTTTTACCAGCCAGTACACCAGTCCATAAACCAAAATCAAATCGTGCAGTACATCGGTTAAATCGGTTTTGGCGGTAATTTTGATAAATTTCTCTTTATAATAATTTTGGTAGTATTTGGTACGTAAGGGTATTTTTTTGTACCACATGACTAAACCTACAAACTCATTAATAAATCCTATAAACACAAAAAAGTAATTCAAATTTTTTAAATTTATTAAGGAAATGAGAACAAATATATATTAAAGGAAACTAAAAGGAAGTTCACAAAGAATAATCATTTTTGCAAGTACATTGCGACATAATCATGGTTGCATCATTAGTATTGTTTTCATGTATCCCTGACATCTATGAATTGGAATTACTAAAATAGTGAACAATAGTCACCAGTCAAATGCATTACAATAATATGCATTTCCAAAATAGCGAACATCAAATGCATTACACCGTGTGTTAATTAACAAAGTTATAAGGAACAATATATGCATTTGTATAATTTGTAAGGTTAATTTTTAAGGTTTAAATAGGCAAAAGCACAAATATACCATATTTTAACAACCCCCTATCATTTTTTATGAATACTCCGTATCAATCAAAATAGCGACTCTTTGGGTTGTAACTGCCTTATTTTGGGTATTCCATCAAACATTTTATTCACTTTCATTCCAAATGAAAAGTTCTAGAATGTTGATAGAATAACACCAACCGACACTAATTAACACTTTTTTCTTCTAAAAAATTGCAAAAGTGAATCAAAAATATTAAAGACAATCTCTTCACTTAGTAATTCATTAATTAGAAAACAAATATACACAAAGATAGCCAAAAAAGTAATATCACAAAGGTATAAACATTGTACCACGTGTTCTCGATAAATAAAATAATATGATTCATTTTATGTATATTGAAGAACACATCTAGGAAGATGAGATCGAAAGGGGAGAGAGGGAGAGGAATAAAGCTCTTACCAGGTGCAGGAGGGGGAGTGTAAGGACATATTTTTCTAAATGTCCGTCATAATTAATTATTTCGTATATCGTTACAACCATCGAAGAAGTTCAAGAGTAATAAACATCAAGACGGATCCGAATATATCAAGGTTCTTCATCAAAAAGCCTCCGCAAAGTTTACTTTGGTAAGGTTATGTTTTAAATACCTTAACTTTGCACTTAGAGCTTTGGGATATTTTTTCAAAATATTTTCTAAGTGTTAGAGCGAAATTTTTCATCAAAATTTGAGAATGAGTAATTTTTCTAAGTTTTGTAGCGTTCCTCGATTTTGACGCCCAGGTCGTTCAAGCGAGATCTCATCTCGTTCGAGCGACATGGAGATGTCGCACGATGTCGTTCAAACGACACACCTTCGTTCGAGCGAGATCCCTTTTTCATTCAAACGACCTAGGCGGCGCGTTTTTCTATAAATACTCATTAAATGGTTTCGTTTTCATTAAGAAGTCCCAGCGTTTTGAAAGACAGAAAACTGTGAATCTGCATAATTCTTTTTGACTTCTTCTTTTAAGGTTGTTATCCTTTTTTTTCAATTCATAAAAATCCCATATGCTTTGGTGAATTGTTTTGGTGTTCAAGAACACACTTTTCTTTTGATAATTCATTGTGGGAAGAACTCTACAACCGGAGAGCTGCGTGCTATTGTGGAGGGAGTCCTTGTGAAGATTTTAGACTGCATGTCTAGACTGTGCGTCCTTGTGGTATAGCTGTGCGTGAACCACTGCAGATTTCTAGTCGATACTTTGAAGGTTTGACGAAGACACCGTGAGTTACTCTTTTGGGGGAAAGCAAGATGGTATGTAAGTCAATGGTCTTGTAAACTTGTCAAAGTTCTAGAAATAAAAGGTTTTGCCCCGTGGGGATTTTTCTTGAAATTTGCGTCGCTTGCTTTATTTATTTATGGGTTGACACACGCACACACGTAGTTGCATGTTTAGGGGATGAATTGATTTGGTTTAAAAATAGACTCTAATTAAATAAGTGTGCCAAATTAGAAATTTGCGAATTTAATCAATTATTTCACAGTCATACATTTTACAAATTGGTATCAGAGCTTATTTAAGCGATCACCACTTTTACAAATTGGTATCAGAGAGGGTTACAATAATTTATCGCATGATCCTGATTTTTTTAAGGATTTATTTTTTTGATACAATTTGACTTCTCATGTCATCAAATTTGTATCAGAGAGGGCTGCGCTAATTTATCACGTATTCCTATTTTCTGCAAAATCGCATGATAGTGATTTTTAAATATCAGTTTTGAAAATCACAATTTTTCCGATGGAACACTTATGTAATCGGATGCCCCCCTTTGATGACACGAGTCAGAGTTTTGATAATAGAAATCATTTGAATTTGACGTTTTCTAAAAGAATTGATTTTTTGAAAAAAGAAAATTCTCGTTTTAAATCCGCTATGGATCTTTTGCAAACGGTTCAAAATCAAAGCGATTTTTATCGTGAAAATTTTGTTTCTTTGGACCATGAATTTAATGCTTTAAAATTTTTCAAAAAGGAGAGTGTTGAGAGACCTATCTTTAGAAAAGAAATTGGAGGACTTAAAAAATTCTAGGGTTCCCGTTTATGCCATCGAGGATAAAAAAATAATCGATGATTTTACGACACGTGAAAAGTCTCTAAGGGATAAGTTTGTTTTAATTGAAGGTGAGCACGATAAACTGTTAAGTTTAATTGAAATTTTGAAAAAGAAATCCCTGTCTTTGGAAGAGTCTAATTTGTTGCTTCAATCAAATATTTTGAAGTTGAAAAATTATTTAAACGATTCAAGTAGGTTTGATAGTGATGGTAATGGCTCATCTTGTTCTCTTGCTTCTAGTGCTAAAGCCAAAACCATTATTTATTTTAGAGGGTCAATTAATCCCAAAGACGTTAGAAAAGATCACACTTTAGGTAACATTCCTCCCATTTACACATGTTCACATTGTGGTAGGAAAGGTCACCTTATGAGATTTTGTTTTAATCTTGGAAGATGTCCTTGGAAGTCAAAGTCTAGTGTTTTGTTGGTTTCCAAACCCCCGTGTCGACGTGTTACATCCGCTTGGCTTAGTAAATCACTTTTGGATACGCTAGATTTTAAAATAGTTGATTGTCATTTGCTTTCACATGACTCTTCTCTTGCCATATCATATAGATGATTGTGTTCACATGTTTGTCATACGCTAGTTTTTTTGTTTCATGATATTTATGTTTTCTAGCGTTGTGACATGTACTTTTTGTATAAATTTTTGCTTTTTAATTTTTTTGAAAAATGCAATAAGATTTTCTATTTTTTTGAGTGCCCATTCATTTTTTTTTGTCAAATTTGAAAATCCAAAAAGATTTTTGTATTTTATTTGCACCTTTTATAGATAAACACTTAGGATGACCAAGTCACAACATCATTCCATTTTTCATGTGACTATTTGATAGTGTTTTGAGACAATATATTATGTCATCTTTGTACTATATAATGCTTGGAGTCATTGAGATGTAATTAAGTGTTACTTCCTACATGTTTGACTCATGATTTCCTTTATTACACACGTGCACGAATTTGTTTGATTATTGTGCTTGTCTCATCACATGTTGGTTGGGTGTTTTCACTTCAATCCTGTCTTTAAAAACGAACCAAGCGCGATAAAACATGATAAGAAAGTTGTGCATGTAAGAGCCGTTTGTGAGTTTGTGTGCTTTATTTGATAACGGGGAAGGGCTGCGAAAGGTTCATTTGAACTTTGCGAATACTTAACCACCACTATATTGGACCTAAAAAATTGAGGAATTTTATTATCCGAGCTCCAAAGAGGTTTAAAACAGCCCCAAAAAATTTAAAGGTAATAAAAAGAAACTCATGCCAAAAAGGGGCCATTAGATTTTTTGGACCAATTCTCCAATGTTTGAGAATTTAGATTACCTCTAAAAGAAAATATGCATGAGGGAGTTTGGATGGAATTTAAAATGGGTTTGCACATCCTTGAAAATCTTGAAAAAGCGTTAAATAGTTTTGGACGTTATTGGTGTGAAAATCACTTTGAATTTGATTTGTTGATTTGCATAAGACGATGTCATCTAAATTCAACAATTTTACACTTAAGGATACTTTTGATGTTCATTCGTTAGGAGTACATGTATTCTTCGTGCACATATGATTGATTGAGTTGATTTTTCTTTCGAATGTAGTCACACCCATTCATTCCGTTTCCATGACTTGGCTGTTTTAGTATAAATCCATGGTATTTGATTTTTGGTAACTTATTTTTTTACGAAAAATTTGAAAAATCAAAAATAGTTTGTGAAAGTTTTTTGAGATATACATTTGCATGCGTTTAGTTTGATTCATGTTTGCTATACATTTTGTCGTGACACTCCATGTTTTGATTGTTTCTTCTTATCTGTCTATTTGGGGACATCATAAAAAGGGGGAGAAAGAATTACCATGTTATGGGGGAGTTTTTGCATTATGGGGGAGATTTGATTTATTAATGATTTATTCTTATATCATTTCAAACTCGATACATCATGAAGGTTTTTGCTTTATCTCATGTGTGTAGGTACAAAGATTGAAGATCATTATGTTGCATACCCTAATGAGAAAAGCTTTAAGATTTGATGAAGATTTTTGAAGAACAGTTTGAGATCTTGCAAATTTATTCATGAGAGGATAGATTTGTATAGGCATTTTGGTAGTTGATAATTCAGATATTTTTATGTATGTTCCGGCATAGACATAGGGGGGGATTTATAAGGACATATTTTTATAAATGTTCGTCACAATTAATTATGTCGCAAAGAGTTACAACCGTCGAAGAAGTTCAAGAGTAATCTACATCAAGACGGATCCGAATATATCAAGGTTATTCATCAAAAATCCTCCGCAAAGTTTACTTTGGTAAGGTTATGTTTTAAATGCCTTAACTTTGCACTTAGAGCTTTGGGATATTTTTTCAAAATATTTTCTAAGTGTTGGAGCAGACTTTTTTGTCAAAATTTGAGAATGAGTAATTTTTCTAAGTCCTTTAGCATTCCTCAATTTTGACACTCAGGTCGTTCAAGCGAGATCTCATCTCGTTCGAGCGACATGGATATGTCACGTAATGTTGTTCAAACGACACGCCTTCATTCGAGTGAGATCCCTTTTTCGTTCAAATGGCCGAGGCGACTCATTTTTCTATAAATAATCATTAAATGGTTTCGTTTTCATTAAGAAGTTCCAGCATTTTGAAAGACATAAAACTGCGGAACTGCAGAATTCTTTTTGACTTCTTCTTTTAAGGTTTTTATCCTTTTTGTTTTCAATTCACAAAAATCCCATATGCTTTGGTGAATTATTTTGGTGTTCAAGAACACACTTTATTTTTTATCATTCTTTGTGGGGAGAACTCTACAATCGGAGAGCTGCGTGCTATTGTGGAGGGAGTCCTTGTGAATATTTTAGACTGCGCGTCCTTGTGGTATAGCTGTGCGTGATCCACTGCAGATTTCTAGCCGATGCTTTGAAGGTTTGACGAAGACACCATGCGTTACTCTTGTGGGAGAAAGCAAGATGGTAAGTAAGTCAATGGTCTTGTAAACTTGTCAAAGTTCTAGAAATAAAAGGTTTTTCCCTGCTGGGATTTTTCCTTAAATTTGTGTCGCATGCTTTATTTATTTACGGGTTGACACACGCACACATGTAGTTGCATGTTTGGGGGCTGAATTGATTTGGTTTAAAAATAGACTCTAATTAAATAAGTGCGCCAAATTAAAAATTTGCGAATTTAATCAATTATCGCACAGTCATACGTTTTACAAATTGGTATCAAAGCTTATTTAAGCGATCAACACTTTACAGGGAGAGAGAGAGAGAGAGAGAGAGAGAGAGAGAGAGAGAGAGAGAGAGAGAGAGAGAGAGATTGGCAAAAAGATCGTAAATATTAGGGTTGATGGGGGAGTTTGTTACATTTTCTGTGATTTAAAATATATGGCGTATATTGAGTCTAATAAATCAAAGGCTCGCATTTAATATAATAAAAATAACAAATGTAAAGTTAAGAGCTTAAGAGTGTGGTTGTGTTTGGCTTTACCCTTGGTATTATTATTTTATTTAATATAGTAAGTTTGATAATATCATCTTGGTATTTCAGTTGTTTATTTTGGTACAGTATATACCAAAGCACTAAAATGTCATTTCATAGCATCAATTACATGCTAAAAGGTTAATAATCCATGGATAATATATGATGATAAGGGTTATATAATTTCTAAACTCCCTATTTAGTTTGAAATTCAATTCATGGAAGTCGTACGAGCATATAAATAATTTTACGACAATT